>JASANE010006398.1:0-38966 GCA_030248225.1 Trileptium ribeirensis | reverse complement strand
ATATACCCTATATACAGTATATATAGTGCGACAGTTTACACCTTAAGGCATATCTATGCCATAGGTGTCCTGAAAGGTGCTACCATCTGAAGGTCGGATACCTCCACCTCAAACCATATTAACCCCGTCCTCTAAGGCACAGGATTCCGTATGCACCTCCCCCGCGCCCAAGGCGCGCGAAAAATTTTGGTATACATTAGCAAAATGAGCACAGATTTCCAAAATTTGGGAAATAAATTATCTAAAACTAGAGAAAATTAGCGAAAATTGGAGAAAAATGCGAAAATTGACGAAAATTATGTAGAAATATTGGGGATCCAAGAAAAATTTTACTTATACTACTCTAACCGATTGCCACCTCAGACTGCGACAATCTACACCCTAAGCCGATGGATCTTACGCACCTATGATGCTAGATAGGCCACCCTATAACCACGCTGACTTTGATACCAAGAATATGGTGTGTGTTACATAAGGTATTCGTAAACTATGAAATGCATGGTAAAACTGGTCCAACTGATCAGATAAAATGTATTTTTCACTGTCAATAAAAATACTTACATTTTAATGGTGGGATAAAATCTCATACTAAACTGATGTTGTTACCTTGAGAACGAGCGACATTTCATTTATATAAGACACATATTTATATATACACAGTCCTCTTAAATTATGTTTGGTGTAACTATTGCTAAGTCCTACATAAAATCAGCGATAACTTTTGAAATGATTGACCGACCGAGACCCGATGGTGGTCGACTCCGTTAAAGAGTTCGTTGTAGTCGTTCTCGCCTTTACACCTCCCTGGTTTTCGACCTACCAGGTTTTCGACCCACTAGAAAACTAAAAATTTAGTGGTTCGAAAACTTGGGGGTCTGGAAAACTGGTTCGAAAACCTGGCAAGGGTGTGAAAAGTTGGTTCGAAAATAATGTGGAGTGTGTGAAACAGTGGGTCGAAAACATGGGAGACGTAAGGCAAAATCGACCGCGACGTACCGCCATCGATTATACAGGAAAACTAAAGAGTGTCACACTCTTTAATAGAGTCGGCCATCAGCTGACAGCTCTTGATACGACTATTATACGACGGACAGAATGTCGTTCCAATCCGCTAGGAGAATCTAATGAATTTTTCTTTACACTAAGCCAACGTCTTAAAGCTCGCCAGACGTTACATGCTAAAGAAGTGTCTTCGAGTCAGTTCAGATAGCGAGCATTCTTGCTGTCCGCCAGTTCAAACAATTTGCATCATAGAGAGCTTCAGATCATATTAATTTTGTTTACATCGCATTAGCGTATTATATATAGCATCGATCATGTATGGACTAGTGTTGTTTCAAATTGACTAGTATTTTGCTGTGAATAAGTGTTCGGAATTATGCGGCATTTACGTTATACATCGCCCATCATCTGTGGACGTTTTGTCCACGTAGAGCCTGCGTAACGCCGTGAACCATGTGCTGTACAGGATACAATCACTATGTTCTAAGCAATTAAATATGGTGTCTGGGACACCATCAGCATTTCTATATGATGCCGTGGACACCGTGAAATTCTAGCTAGCGATAATGAAATTATGCTGGGAACATAATTTGTTGTTTTTCTACTGCAAGAAATCTATACAACGTAAGATTTGTCAATGCGCTCCCGTGGAAAGCTATAAACGGTATACTTTCAAGGATAGATTCCACTAGCTTAAAATATTTTGAAAGTTGATATAGCTAGTTTCCCGCCTTTTTAAACAACTATTCAAGGATAGAATACACCATGGTATATTTTATATTTGTTTGCGTGAGACCATTATAGTATATCCTTCTGATTACCAGTCGTGATTACGCAGAAACCAGTTTACCACAGCGGGGAGTTTTGTAACATAAATGCCGCATTATGCATCATTTACCTTAAGATGTGTGCGGCAGGACCGAATTTTGTCACAGTCCGCCGCGGCTCTATAGCCAAGCTTGGCTAACCGCGATCAGCCAGTGTGATATCTTTTGGGTCGAGGCAGATCCCACAAATATATCAGCTAATTGTAAAGCGAGGCTAAGAAATTGACACAAAAGTCGGAATCTGCTCTAAAAGCCAGAAATATACGACGACAAAGGAAAATAACGAAATGGAGATTGGTGATACACATGGCCATATATTCCTAAAACAGCCTTCCAGTTACGATAGTATAATTTTCATGTATGAAAGGGCGTGTTCTTTATGGTTACAGATTGACGTGTAAAAAGCGTCTAAACAAAAATTTTGAAAATACCGGTATTTACGTGTTTTTTCTAGCTGCATTTATGCGTCTTACTTTAAGTGCTACTAATCTTGCGTTTTTGTACGCCTAGAGCTAAATATTTTCCATGCAATACAATCGGCTAAACTGAACGTAATAAGTACTTTTCCAGTAGTCTGCCCTTCTATCAAACCCTGAGACATAGCCGCTTTCGGATAGTACAAACATATTAGCATAGCTTAGCTATTTATTTTGTTTATGACGGGCCGAATTTAGATACGCCTATTTGTCCCTAGCCGGAATTGACTGTGTGATAGAATTCGGCCCTAGGTGCACACATCTTAAGGTAAATGACGCATTGACAGGAACTGATGACATCGTTGTTGTATAAAGTTAAAAGTTCGAACAGCGAGCGGTGGTAGGTTGGCCACGTAAGACTATGGCCATTGCTACATGCTATATAATATATGCTTATGCCTCTACCCAATACATGCTCATTGGGGGTAGAGGCATTACGCCCTGAAGCTTCGCCCCCACCCTTTCCTCCTCACGATTGCCGGGCTACCGATCCCCCTGACATGTCACCATAACCCCCTGGAGGCACCGCAGCCGCCGAACACAGAGGTGCTTTTCCCCCAACCTCATATCCCAAAACATTTATTAAGTGTCATAATTCTAAGGGGTTCCATAAAGTACCCGTAAAGTTTTAGATAAAGTACCTAATGTTTTAGATAAATATTAGCATTTATTATTTATGGCCTCTTCCCAATGTTCAATGTAAACAGGAATCAAAGACTTCCGACTTATATTTTAGTTTTGTTGCTTTCGCCAATACATTATGGCGCAAATCTGACATACCCATTGTTATTTTATGTTGGGTCGTGGGGCGGACCTGAGGTAGAACCAGCTTATGACAGCTATCGGTACTTACGGGTCGGGGAGTGTGACACCTTGACCATCACAGAAGGTTGTGGGCTCGTGGATGTAGCTAGTAGTATGCCAGTACGTGTACAGAGACATTCATGTATCGCACTCGTTTATTTTTAAAAAACTAACTACTAACACCAGCACACTATTTTTATAGCATTTGCCTCAGATTCCAACAAAGTCAAAGCAAAGCCAGAATAAAAACTTTATTATAAAAGATATGTTGTTCCACATATGTTATAAAACAAAAATACTCGAAGTACATATGGATTCATCAATATGAGTTAATAATATGTGCCTAGTGTATTTGTGTTATAGTTTCCGATTACTATAATCATCACTTATTATTCAATTTTTCGTTTGTGGACTAGGGCCCTCGATTAGGGATAAACCCTACCTTGCTATGTGGAACGTAGTCCGAATGGGAACGACACTGGTAGTTGTATGTACCCAACGAAATTTAAGCTCACAGAATCAGGAAGCGAGAATCGGAACAAGGACAACGATACACGACACTTGTATACCGGGAGTGCTACCAAAACCAGAGGTGTCGCAAAGAAGTGGGATCGGGGTGAGGCGCCTCCATCTCACCCGACTTTTTCTGATAAAGGTGAAAAAATTAATCGATGGGGTTATAACGAAATGACTGTGAACGACAACCACACCCCACGCCGCATCCTCACTACTTTTGAAGACCTTGCGACGCCCCTGGCCGTATCCAATCTATGCTTCAAAATAGGTAGTACAGCAACGAAAAACACACTTAGCTAACTACTGATACTACCCACTCACTGGCCCACAGAACTCAAAAACTATCCCGAAATATGCAAAAAATTCTCAAGGATCTCAATGCTCAGGGTCCGAATTAAAAAATTTATGAACCATAATATTATCAATATGTGATACTACGAACAGTAAAGTTAAAATGTCACATCCAGAACTCCAACAAAAATTCCAGCCGTATAGTCATATAATATGTAGCAGACGTGAGATACCAGATAGAGATCTAAATAATCATTGGCTCAATTATCTATAACCACGAAGCCTTAAGCACAATGTGGAATTCTGCTAATCGAAAATTAAAACGCGTCCTCAACCCGCAATTCCGACTATCATTCTAGGCAGTTCACTTCTTGTTATACTATAAATCGAAATCCAATAAGGCAAGACAAAGCTCAATCCGTAAGAATGCCACACAACAAGTGGAAACTGTAAGATAGAAACGTATAGACATACAATATGTGGTAGACTTGAGATACCAGGTAGAGATCGATATAATCACAGGCTCAATTATCCAGAAAAACGGAGCCTTAAGTATTAAAACACAACGTCCTCAACCCCCAATTCCGACTATCATTCTAGGCAGTTCACTTTTTGTTATACAATAAATCGAAATCCAACAGTGCAAAACAACGCTCAATACGTAAGAACGCCACACCACCAGTGAAGACTGTAACTTAGAAACGTATAACCGTCCAATATATGGTAGATGTGAGATACCAGATAGAGATCGATGTAATTATTGGATCAATATCCAGAACCGCGAAGCCTTAAGTGTCAAAGCACAATGTGGAATTCCGGTAATCGAAAATTAAAACGCGCTCTTAACCCGTAATTGAGCCTATCAGTCTAGGCAGTTCACTTCTTGTTATACAATAAATTGAGATCCAATAAACCAAGACAACGCTCAATCCGTAGGAATGCCACACCATCAGCGAAAACTATAAGATAGAAACGTAAAACCATGCAATATGTGGTAGACCTGAGATACCAGGTATAGATCGATATAACCACTGGCTCAATTATTCAGAACCACGAAGCCTTAAGTGTTAAAACACAACGTCCTCAACCCCAAAATTCCGACTATTGTTCTAGGCAGTTCACTCCTTGTTATACAATAAATTGAGATCCAATAAAGCAAGACAACGCTCAATCCGTAAGAATGCCACACCGCCAGTGAAAACTATAAGTTAGAAACGTGTAACCGTCCAATATATGGTAGATGTGAGATACCAGATAGATATCGATATAATTACTGGCTCAATTATCCAGAACCACGAAGCCTTAAGTGTCAAAGCACAATGTGGAATCCCGGTAATCGAAAATTAAAACGCGCTCTTAACCCGTAATTGAACCTATCAGTCTAGGCAGTTCACTTCTTGTTATACAATAAATTGAGATCCAATAAAGCAAGACAACGCTCAATCCGTAGGAATGCTACACCCACCATCAGTGAAAACTATAAGATAGAAACCTAAAACCATGCAATATGTGGTAGACCTGAGATACCTGGTAGAGATCGATATAACCACTGGCTCAAATAGCCAGAACCACGAAGCCTTAAGTGTCAAAGCACAATGTGGAATCCCGGTAATCGAAAATTAAAACGCGCTCTTAAACCGTAATTGAACCTATCAGTCTAGGCAGTTCACTCCTTGTTATACAATAAATTGAGATCCAATAAAGCAAGACAACGCTCAATCCGTAAGAATGCCACACCGCCAGTGAAAACTATAAGTTAGAAACGTGTAACCGTCCAATATATGGTAGATGTGAGATACCAGATAGATATCGATATAATTACTGGCTCAATTATCCAGAACCACGAAGCCTTAAGTGTCAAAGCACAATGTGGAATCCCGGTAATCGAAAATTAAAACGCGCTCTTAACCCGTAATTGAACCTATCAGTCTAGGCAGTTCACTTCTTGTTATACAATAAATTGAGATCCAATAAAGCAAGACAACGCTCAATCCGTAGGAATGCCACACCATCAGTGAAAACTATAAGATAGAAACCTAAAACCATGCAATATGTGGTAGACCTGAGATACCAGGTAGAGATCGATATAACCACTGGCTCAATTATCCACAACCTCGAAGCCTTAAGTGTCAAAGCACAGTGTGGAATCTTTCTAATCGGAAACTAAAACAGGACTTCATCAATTTCCGCATACGCCCGTCGCCTTGCGTAGGGCTTCCAAAGACTGTGCCATGACCACACCATGACTTCCTGTCAGAATTGTATTTTTGTTTCGGACGATAAATTGCTGGAGTCCCGCTTTCGCCCTGAGGAATTTCATTGTTGGTAGTTACTCGTCCATCAATTCTTCGACTTTTTATGTAACTAAAGGCAACAGCACAATAGGTCTCCATTTCGGCACCGTTAAAACATTTGCCAGTTATGCTCCTAGTGTTTTCATAGCCTCGAACCTTCTTTTGATATTTGACCAGTTGTCGCAAATTGAAATAGTTTTACCATTACATCTTAGTAGTCGATCTGCAGAGCCATTATTTATGGCACATTTGGTAGTTTTTATGATGCCATTTTTAGCAATCCAGTTTGACGTACTGGCCAATTGCTTTTTGGTAGATTTTCTCAGTTTTCTATTGTTTTTAAGAATTCATTTCGAATAATGCATTCGTTCCCGCGCAGCGTCGTAATAGCATTACTTCGATCACCTGTTCTTCTGGCATATTGCTTTGTGAATAAAATTTGGCCATTTCTCGACTCACAGCTCACATTGTTATCTTTCTGATACCACCGGTCGTCTCGAGCTGTGTGCATGAAAAACTAAATAACGCAATTCACTGCATAATTTATCGCTTTGAAGGTGCAATAGGCGCTGGAAAGTGGCCAGAGCATTGGATAACATAAATGGCATTACTCGAAAGTCGTACATGCACTCGTGGCAGATGAACGCTGTTTTCTGGACGTTTGCGTGTTCCATCTCGATCTGGCAATAACCCTATTTCAGATCTAATGTACTAAGGTATTTCACAGCCTGCAGAGCTACCATCATTTCATCGTTTCGAACGATGGGAAAATTTTCTTTTTTCGTGATATCATTGAGGTCCCAGAAATCTACAAAATCGAACGACGTTCGCCGTCTTGTTTCTCTAGCCAACACAACAGGTGAAACCCAGGGGCTCATTGAGGGCTGAATGATGCCGTCGTGGGGCATCTGCTCTTGACTCCTGACGAGGCTCGAATGTGGCCTTATAACATTTCTGCTGAATCGGATGAGCGTTCCTGGTATCAAAAAAGCGGTTCAGGATCGTAGTATAGCTTTCTTTAACGCCGAAAATGTCGATTTTGTTGGACAATAACTGGGCTAGCAGAACTTTGTCGGTAACGTTACATGCTGCCGAACCTAAATCTAACGACACGCCTTCAGGCAAATTAGCTTTCGCACGTTGAGCTGAGAAGTCAAGCGTCTATCCAATGTTTCCGCTTTCGGGGCACTAATTTGGCACTTATCAACCACTGATTTCAGATAAGCCGTCATACCGGCAGTGTGCTACGTGGTTTCGTCTATAGCATTGTGTTCCGCAAATTGATGCACTTTGAAATTATCCCTGCCATGCAAAATGAAACTTGCGTTCTCCGGCTCCTGGATATTTATCGGCTTCGAGGTCTATAATTTACATTCGACTTTTTGAGTTTAGTAATAGATCCTAACGCAAAATCGCTCTGCAATTAGCAAAGCATCCGAAATTATAACCAGCTTTGCCACTCGGCGTTCATAAATAAGTTCGCCCATTACCAAATGGTAATTTTTCACTACCTCGCCAAGCGTGCAACGCGCAAATTTGGTCTATTGCGGTGGTATACCTGTTCAATTTCCTATCGACAAAAATTTTGAGCCGTAGTACAATTAGGTGTGCTATTATTACTTGCCGATGTAGAAGGTTCACATTTGTCACCGCTCCACCCAGGTGGTTTCTGTGGTTTACATAGCCATCCCCAATATCGATACTTGGATTGATTCAAAATTATCCAGTGCCGGGTCCACATCCCTAGAAATTTCTGATGAACTATCAGGTTCCGATGGCTAACACGTGCTAATGCCCAGGTCCACGCTGGTGTGTCTTATTTTGAAGAATGGCTTGGTTAAGATAGCAGTCAATAACTGCGTCAGACGTGTGCAACATATCACCCCCGATTAGCAACCCAAATGATAACTTCGCATTATAAAAATACGCATGACATGCTTTTCCGAGCGCAATTCTGTCCAACACCATAGTAATTGCCTCAGCTCCGGTATCTACCAACCCTATTACCTTCGCATCCCCTATTTCCACTTGTACGTAGTAAGCAATCGTGTATCCGAGTGCCTACTGTTGATTGGCTTACTGGCGGTTGCCAAGCTTCAAATCTACCATAGATATTCCCGTTCAGCAGTTCCTCGGATGTGGTAAGCGGTCGCACTATGTTAGGAAGTATACCCAGTACTATTCATGAACTCTCATTAGGACGCGTGGCAGGTAGTTTATTATCCGGATATAGCGACTACCAAGATGCCATTCCACTATTTTGGTTAGCAGAATATCGATCCGATGTACTCCCATCCGAGGGCCGATCGATTCCCAAATTCGAAATTATTCCGATCACTATATCCTCGGTTCGCCTGTGTGGGTACCGCACAATTAATGTTGCTACCACCGGACTTATCCATCAGGGGTCGCGAAAACCCATGTACGGTATCTTGAAATCGTTAGCTATGAACCGTCCGTTATATTAACTCCCGGAAGGATAGGTCTTTCTCTATGAACAGAATGGTGCGCGCCCGCGAAGCAAGATCTTTCATAAACGCCGTTACTACTAAGCTTTTGGCGCCTTAAGCGCTATAAGACCGGGCGAAGCTATATATTTCGACCACTGCACAAAGTATCTGTGAAGTCTTGTACTAAATCAGTCTGCCGCATGCTTTGGAAATGAGTGATCTCGTCGGGTAATTCGTGGTGCACATTAAAAATTTCACTAAATCGTTGAAAGAGTCCGATAGCTGGCCTGCAAACTGCAGTGCGTCCAAATACCCTTCGGCTTTCCGCGTTAGAAGTTTCTTAAGGTGAAGCAATTTTTCATGTGGTTCCAAAATTTTCGAATTCTCGCGCGCACGCCGTTTTCAAAGTCAAAATCGCCGTCATAATTGTGTATAGTCAGTCATACATGGACAGATGTTCGAAGTCCAAGGAGGGGTGGGGACAAAGCTTGATCTCCGTGAGAGGCTCAGAAGGTGTCACAGGGAGGAGGCGGGCACGTATCGAAACAAAACAAAGAATCAAATAAACAAGCTATTCCAATTCACTAATCCAAGTCTCGAATGGTGGTGAGTTTGCAAAATGGAACAGCGACTATATGACATCGAATGCTTTCGCGATCATATCATTCCATTTACGTGCACATGGTCAATATCGAAGTACTCACCGACATCAACCTTGGAAGTCGGTCAAATCAATCTGAAATGAATAAAGCTTACCTAGCCACGGTACCTCATAATTATCAGTATGTCTTTTCAACGTCTGATTTCGATATTGGGACCGACACTCAAATAAAACACTTCATCCAAACAACTGTCGATAAACTATTCAGCAATCGCTACGTCGTAAACCGTATGTGGATCAATAGGAAGCGAGCGAGCAAGTCCAGGAGATGTTGAATCAAGGTGTGATCCGAAGATCATGGGCATCCTCAACCGTATTAAGCAACAAGAAAGATTGATTAAACAATTCTGTACCGATTATCGGATGCTAAATTCGGTTACAAACCGAGACAGTTTCACACTCCCTCGAATCGACGAAATGCTTGATGCACGCCGAGGAGCGTAATATTTTTCTGTATTGGATCTCACGTCGGATTATTTGCAAGTTTCCAAGCATGATGGCAGACGTTCTAATGGAATCATGATTGTGTTACTTTGATGACATCATCATAATTTTCAACGTTATACTAGGATTATTTATACGATATTGGTCAAATGTTACCGCGCTTTTGAGGAGCAAATCTCAAAGCAAAAGGTTTGAAATGCGAATTCCCGAAACAAGATCCTCCATTCTTAGATTTCCCAAAGAAATTCCATTATCATGTCGAACAAAAGAGAATCAACAGAGCCTGAAAACATCGAGAAGATCCAGAACTTCTCAAACGGAAAACGGTAACGCAACTCACAAACTTTCTGGCCCTCACGTGTTACTACAGGCAACTCGTGCCTGATTACAGAACAATAGCAAAGCCGCTGTACGATATTCGATATTACCAAGAATCGTTCATGGGCAATAAGATTTGACCAATTGTGGACAGAAGAAACTCGAAAGGAATTTGATACCCTTAAAATTATGATGACAACACCAGCTGTTCTCGTTTATCCGGATCCCTACAAAATGTTTATGCTGCACAGAGATGCAAGCAAGCAAGGAATTTGTATCATGGGCGGAAATCATCCGAAAAGGTGGGGTCCGACCACGTTTTACATTCAGTGAGTTTATGTAAAAAATGGGGGTCGGATAAACCGGTTATGGAAACGAACCATCAATATTGGGGTGTTCTGACCCCTTTCCTTCGAGTACACCAGTTGCTTGATGTATCTTATCACAGGAAGACGTCGCAGGAAAGGAACATGTCATTCTCTACGGAACCAAGTACTGTGATGAAGAAACCCGGTACTTAATTACGGAACAAGAATTATTGACGCTAATTAAATCGATTCAAAATTTTCCCCCATACCTGTTAGGAAAGCACGCAACGATCATTCCGGATCACGCCTCGATAATTAAAATTCTGAACAAGGAACGACCCCTGTGAAAGATGACAGTTCGATAGGCACGGACAGCGAACATCTTGGAATACGATTACACTATCGTTTATAAACTTGTGCGATAGATATCATCAAAACGCAGACTGCATGTCATGATCTCCTTAGATAGTGGAACCGAAAACTTGGAAACGCTTGAAGAGGAAGTGCACTATTAATACAAGGACTAGATTACAAAGCGACTGAATTGAGTGCAAGATCAACTTAACGAGATGAAAATCAAAGAAGCCAGTAAAGAAACAAAAGAAAGCCGAACTCTAAGATCAAATCAAAGGAACTCGGCGGATACAAACCCAGTGAAAAACTCGTGAAGTAGATGCAGTCGACGAAGATTAGTTCGATTGTAATATGGATTTCGAAACCGAAATCTAAATCTAAGCATCTCAAGATAAACAAAGTTAACGGTGCGATATTGCATGTCAAATGGCAACAGTCGGTTGGTAGTGGTGCAATTAAAACATACAACCGTCCTAAAGCATCAAAAATTCCGGTATTGAAGAAACACCGATCGGTAAAGCATACAAATTCAAAGATTCCAAAAAATGCAACTTTATGCAAAGCGGGCTGGAATTTCGAAAGACAATTGAAGTTTTCTATCCGGCCCCATCATCAGAAATGGAAAGAACGAGAACAAAAGGAAATGGAGCAAACGCCACGATGTCGGAACACCAACAGTTGGCAATGCAGTCACGGTCACTGACGAAGAAGATGGACGGTCATTAGTAATCGATGGCGAATCGTCGGACCTGGAGGGGTGGTACCATCCGGGGTCCTAAATCACAACAGGCAAGCAGAACGATCATTACCGCAGCACTAACGTAAGGCCAAACGGCCAAACGAAAAGTTCCAGTCGAATGTAAGATGCTGGACAATCGAAAACGGATCGAAAATCGAACTGTAACCAATGGAAGATGAACTGGGCAACAAAACTGATCAACCGATGTACCCCGGACGAAACCGAAAAACCGGAAGCCGATATGTACTCGCGATATTTTCGCTTGTAGCCGCCTCGAAGACCCGAAGAATCGGTACGTGCCCAAAACGAAGATCCTCGGATACATTCTTTCATGTACTACATCGGAAGCAGCGAATTTTTGGATAATACCTCCCAATTCCAACGGAAATGGACTAAAGCCCACGTAGACCAATTCATAATGGTTACAGGTATCATGTACTGATTGCGATGAAAGGATCGACCTCAACACATGCATATTTGGTAATTCCAAATAGTTGTGCCTCCAGGATTTCGACGCCCACTGTTCGAATTATACCACTCTTCAAAGTACAGCGGACATCTGGCATTCGAAAAAGCGTGATCAAAGATAACTCGAACGAAAGTTCTTTTGTCCTAGTATTATCTGCGATATCCGGCAATATAACAACGATTTCGGCAACGTCTCAAACTTTTGAACCCACTTCACCAGAGCAAAACCCTAGCTCCATTCCACATGTTGGGCATTGATATAAATGGTTACTTCTCCGACACGATCTGGAAACAAGCACATCATATAGGTTTTATAGATTATTCGCAAAATGACTTGTCTTCCAAACCAAACCACGAACTGGTAATCGAACATCAATCAGTGAACACGATTACCAAGTTGTTTGTGCAACGAACGAATTATATGCCCATACAGAGTCCTATGAATTGTACTAATCGATCAAAACCCATCTTTACCGCCGGAGCCTTCGCCAAAGAACTAGAATTGATTGGAAATAAGAAAGTTTACTCACCTCTCTACCACTATCAAGCAAATGGACTGGTCGAACGATGAAATCAAAATTATGAGAGCCATTCTCAGGCCTACAACGGGATTGGGACCTTTCTGATGGAATGAATTTTCATTATCCTTATATTTCGCCTACCGCACTTCAGTCCACGCCTCAAACGGTCAAACCCAGTTTTTCCTGCTACATGGTCGCGATCCCGGCTTACCCGGCAAAAACCCTATTTAGGGTTAGTTAACGGCAATGACCGATTAAGATTACGCAGTTCAAATGATCGAAAAACATACCACAGCTTGGGAACAAGTTCGAAAGCACCTGTTTCTAGGCCAACATCTGTATAAGCAGTGCTTCCACCGACGCGCAAAAAAGCGAACATTCAACAACGCTAATCTAGTCGGCAGCGTAACTCAGCGGCCTAAATGGTACAGCTGCACAAACTTCACGAATTTTGGGGGCGACCCTGAAGACCATACCGGTTACGAAGCAAAGCTCCACAGGTCTCAAAAAGAATCGCATCAAAGGATAGCACCTGAAATTACTACTGCAGAATACGTAAAGACTCATGGAAGTAGGACAATGAAACGTTCCTCTTTATCAGGTGGGCACAGTGCAACCGATGTCTCTTATGGTTTCACAGGACATGCATGGAATTAGTCGACGACCCGCTCATAGCCGTTGAGGAGATGGCATATAATCACACTTATGAAGCAATGAAGTAAAACCGTGGAAATGGAGAATGCAAAGTTATAAACCTCGAATTCCACAAAGTAAAGAGTGAAGGGATACTTCAGCATCTGAAACATAAGCTAAATTATAACATCCATACAGCTCAAGAACAGTGTGGCAGCTTCGGGGTAAGACGACTCACGTGTCTTGAAATCGATCAAGTCTAACAACGATGTGGTGCAGAATGAGTGGTGATATTATTCGGGGCAGCAATCACCCTCATATCACGAGTCTTGGGTGATTGAACAGGGCGGATAATGGAAGAAGGGCATAATTGCGTTTGTTCCATTCGGGAGCGCTAGGAAACCTAGACTCTACTCCTGCTGATAACAATCGACAGGTAATGGTATCCATTGGATACGGCGACATCTATAGCTTCGAAGGACTGGACAATGACATTTCCATTCGATCAACGACGAAAGATAGCTAGATATTTCGGCGAACGATGAATAAAGACACCAATCAGGCAAACCCAAACAAGCGATAGCGAAATTGCCAAATGAATGACTCAGAATATCGGAACCGAAATTGTGTTTTACTTTTTGGGTATATCGTATTGTCTTATGAGGCATTCAAGATAACATGTGTGCACCGTGTCACAAGACTGTCCCGGTAGTGAGCCGGGACTATGGGGAATAACGCCACGGTTACGCTTGACTATGTAGAATTTGTCCTAGACATACGTTGATAGCAACGTAACTTTTTTAGAGTAAGCCATTACATGTTTTAGACTAAGGTTTTTATTAGAGTAATATTTATATTTTTTATAAATTTGTTATATTATTTTTATTTTTATATTTCTTCCAATATTTCGGAGTACGGCGCTAGATACTTTTTGAGTAGGGCGCGTTTTCGAAGAATTTTGCGTCAGGTATGATACAGTTTTATGTTTCTTAAGAATAGAGTCCATACTGCCGTATGTGTCCACAGAGGCATAACAGCAAATTCGTAAGAAACGGTGTGGAATTATTCCTCATACTTTCCATCGCTCGACATTGGCTCAAGTATTACTGAATCAACTAACCGTGTGCCACGCTTTAAGACAAGTATGAGTTCCATGGATATTTACAAGATCTTTAATTCGTTAGTCAAAAATACGATCGCCGGCCAGTCCTGTTTGATTTAAATTAATATGATTTTATGTTACAGAAATACTTTACCTTAATCAGGCAGTACAATTTTATATCTATCTAGTACGAGACTCGCAAAACAAACGCTTCAAACTTTGCGTACCACACTTTAAGACAAGTATGAATTCCATGGACATTTACAAGATCTTTAACTCGTTAATCAAAAATATGATCGCCGGCCAGTGCTGTTTGATTTAAATTAAATATGATTTTATGTTACAGAAATACATTACCTTACTGACTGCACAATTTTATATCTATCTAGTACGAGACTCGCAAAACAAACGCTTCAAAAGTATTAAGTTGAATATTTTTTCTGTAAAGGAATATGCAGTACATAGGTATTCCCAACCTTATGTTTGGATTTGTGCTAATGCATAGAGGTACAGGATTCACCATTCGCTGAAAAGTTTTCCAGTTGGCATGAACTGAAGGCCATTTGGTACGAGACCACTTTGCGCCCAATGTTGCCAGAGGTGTCCCCGGTTTGACCGACGACTTCAAAGTTTAAAAATTTTCTAAGTTCAGTGTTTTGGGCGGTATCGATTAAAATCTCCTCAGAAAGTCTGCCAAAACATTTAATGGGGAAAAGCAATTTTTAAGTTAATTTTGATAAAATTTAGGAAAGCTTTAGCTTTAGAATGGAATTTTGTAAATATTTTGATCAATATTTATATCAAATGGTGGTGTTTTGCAGAGGAAAGTCAAAAAAATTTTCCCAGGGGCGACGACAAGGGAGACACAAAAACTTTTAGAAGGCAGCACGGGCCCGGCGGCACTATTTTTGCCAGGATCATTTGAAAATACAAGGCCTTACTCACATTCGACAATTTCGAGAACCCAGGGATAGGCGGGTTATAGCTAAAAGGCCTGAAAATAAGCCATGTTTACAAACCCCCTTTAGACCGCGTACCATCCCCCCCTTCTCGCCGGGAAGGGCGTCGAAGGCATCTGAACATTTTTGCAATTTTAACAGTTCTAACATTTTGCCTAGTTTGGCTAAATGTTAACAATTTTAATAAATTTTTTTCGGAAAAACAATGAGCTTCTAAAATTTTCAACTCTGTCTTCTTTAGCCTACCTACCCCCAGTCCTTGCCGGATCCATGTTCCCTCTATCCCTGCGAACTAATCAGTGCAGCTCGATATTTAGTGTAGTGTACATTTGTTTTGTTTGTATCACCACTATAGCGATTAATTTTTCCTATCCATAGGTTTAAAATGATAATTTGTATCAATATGAACGAATTGATATAAACAAAAGTTCTAAGCTAAACATTTTAACAATAGCAAATGTGCGCATGGCGGAGAGGAATTAACCCCCTGATGCTCGGACCCCTTCGAGGACTCTCCTATCCCCCTCTTCGGATGGCACTCTGATCTCGCCTGCGGCTTCGCAACTTCACGCCCCCCCCCCCCGGCACTACGAAAGCGCGTTAAACACTCTGCAAAAGTAGGCAAAAATCGGCGGAAAATGAGCAGGAATTGGAGAAAATTGGCAAAAATTGGGGGAAATTTTGACAGATTTTGAGTACTAAAAATTTCCAAAAAATTATACACCTGACAGCCTTCTCCCCCAGCCGCCCGGCTGATCGCTCTTCTGGGGAAGACCTTTCCCGTCCTCCTACCACAAAGCAACTCTTATCATCCTCATGAAAATCATGCTATTTTAACTGGAAGAATGTTTTACGGATATATGACGTTATGTATTACCAATTTCCATTTTTTCGTGATTTTCCATTGTCATCATATATTTCTGGCTTTTAGAGCTGATTCCGGCCCTTATGACAATTTATCATCCCAGCTTTACTATTAACTAATATATTTGTAGGGTCTGACTCGGCCCAAAAAATGTCACGCTGGCTGATCGCGGCTTGCCAAGTATGGCTTTAGAGTCGCGGCAGACTGTGACAAAATCCGGCCCTACCGCACACATATTTAAGGCAAATGATGCATTTCAACTGCGCTTCTGTATTACTAGAAGTAGCTAATAACTTTAGTCCGTTGCATACAAACCGCTCGTTCATTTAAATCTTCGATCCACCAGCACAAAGGTCTGTTACGGTAAAGCGGCGTTTTCATTATAAGTTGGCCAACGCGCGAAAATTTTGTCCGGAAATACAAAATGCGTAACACCGTCTATAGAACACCACCATAGTATTCTAAGTAGTTATATATGGTTTTCCGAACACGGTCATTATTTATATATGGTATCATGGACACCGTAAATTTCTAACTAGCGGTAATGAAATTCGAACTCGAACCCAAACTCGAATTCAGGTTGTAACTGCTTCTCATATGTCGCAAAAGCAATGTTGCCATCATAATGGTCAATACCAAAGGGTTTCTGTATAGGAGTTGCTTTCACAACTATCTGTGGTAAAGTGACAGGGACATTTGTAAGTTGAAACATGGTTGTCTAAGTTACTATCGAGGACGGTATTGGAACTGCTTGATCCCGCGAAAGAGACCGAGATTGCTAAACATCAGGAGCTCATCTCTTTCGAACGGGTTTTCATGGGCGCAAATGTAGCGCCAGCATATTCAGGGCAAGAATTGGAAGGACAAAACATATTAATAACTAAATCCCGTTAGTATTCTAATTTACCATGCATGGCTTGCATCTGCTGACTTACTCCCCTGTTTTACATTCCACTCGCTCCTATAATTTCGTTCACGCTCTCCAGCTTCCCGTCTTAACTGTTGTAACGGCTCGTACTCAGTTTGGTCAGCATACTACGATCTTGCCTCAGCGACACCTCAGCAATGCTCACTTCCATTAAGGTAAATATTGCAACAATACTATCATCCCTTTTTCCCCACAAGAATATTCTTGGTTTACGTTATAGAAGACCCACATGTGAAAGTTTTGTCCCCCAATGGTCTAGAGCACACTATGCAGTAGTATACGGTGTATACCTACATTAATAAAAAGATGGTGTTGAGACACCATCGGTTGTCCCCTGTAACCCGGCTTCGGCATGAATGAACACAGTTGATTTAAATTTTACACCGTAGTCGATAGTTAATTACCCACAGTTTCTCTGGTTATAGCATGTACACTACCAACAAACAAGCGAACTACAACGAATTCAGCATCAGGAACCAAAAGCAGACAACCTTTGAATCGTACAAACTATGCGCGATTACTAAACGAATCGTGATGGCCACGTCGTTACCACCAAGTCAGAGCCTTGAATATTTCCCGGTCTTAAATCTCCAAGAAACGTGCGATAAACGCCGCTTCGACCTCCAGATAAAGATGAAGGCAACCAAGATTACTCTTATCCGAGTTACGTGAGTACGGTTCCTAGGGTACCAGTATACGGGTATTCGTGTAAGTAGTTAGATATAATTGGAGAACCAGTGCGGGTACTCTAAACCTGGCAGTGAAGGGTCACCCTATGTGTAACTCGTGCTGACGATAGCGTACACTATTACCACCTTGACGACAAGTACGATGACCTTCTATACCAAACCAAACACCAAACAACGGTGGGTTAGTAATTTTTAAGTGCCAGACGATTATTACCAACACAACATCAATTACATTCCTCTAATAGTGCAAGGCTACAAAGCTCGCCTACCTACCTAGAGTATGTTATAGCTGAAACATACTTGGCCAGCACCATTGATCTCATAGCAACCGATCTCCAGTTTTAAAAAGGGAAATCTGTTAATTAACAAAGAGGGTCGCCACAAGGATATATTTCGGCAAAATCGGGTAAAGCTTCCTAAAACCTGTAACTGACTCTCCCTCAGATGAAATAAATCACAAACGACGCTAGAAAACAACGCAAGAGTATACCAACTGGATGCCAAAACATTGATTGAGGATATGGGTAATGATCGCGAAAAATCGTAGAACAAGCAAATATAGCGTATTTTGTAGCACAACTTCTAATGGGCGTTCAAGTTAAAAGTTCAAGTTTAAGTTGTGTGCAAAATGACTCTAAGTTGTCCAACAGTCTCATGAGGCGCACACCGTTTCCGCATGCAGATTTGCTAGACACCCCTGACAACTAGAAGGGTCTTACGTGACTGCACGGTTTTGCATGAACAGTATGCGCTGACTATAAATTTTGTCCGATAGAGTCTCCCCTGACTATAGCTAAAACACGCGCCAAAGTTTGAATTTCTTACCTTGGCGTCTGTCAAGAATTGTACTTGTGTAACATTTCAGTGTCTATGCAGTGTAGCGCTGCTAAAATTTGAATATCCCGCCTCGGAAACTGCAAAAATTTAAATTTCTACCGTTATACTATAAATCAAAACATTAACCGCATAAATCAGTGCGCCAGGACGCTATAGTCTGTCCTATAGTCAGCCTAGACTAAACAAATTATCCAGAGAGCTACATATGGCTGCAAAGAAAACACGAATAGCTAGCTCGTGCTATAGCAATGTCCGTTGAATTCGGTTTGATGGCCGAACAAGGCTAAGTCAGGCTGCGCTCAACTTATCATAAACGAGTCATAATTATACATTTCCATATATTTCGAGAACAAATTACGAACAAAATATAGAGTCAATTATTTCTATTTACTTAAAGTATTTATTATTAAAGCTAAACCACTGTTATTTTTTTAGTACTAGGAACCTGTCTAGAAAAGATTTAAAACGAAAATAAGGAAAAATCTAATTTTGAGGTTAGCTGATATTTAAAAATGTATAGGTAAAATTTTTGCAGAATTTAAAAAAGAGAAGGAACATTTTAAGGGGAAATTGAAAAAATTGAGATTTGAGTGAGATAGTTGAATTTTAAACGGAATTTTACAAATCTGGATTAAAAGAAGAAAGGGAAAGTTTGATATTTTAGAAATTTAAAATTTGAGAAGTTTTAGAATAATAAACGAAAAAGCGCTAAATATTTACTAGAACTAAAAGGAAATAATTAATATTACCAAGAATCCATTAGGGAAGAGTGTAACACTGCCCTGCACTCACGTATTAGCCCGTGTTTGATGACGCGGGCGTTTTCGGCTTTACCCCCCCCCCCAGTTTCTGGGGGGCGTAGCTCGGACACCCCCAGTTTTTTTGGGGGGTCGGTCGGACCAACCAGTTTGTGGGGGTCGGTTTATCAGCAACAGCCCAGAAATTGGGGGTCCGACCGACTCCCTAAAACTGGGCGTCCGAGCTATTCCCCCCAGAAACTGGGGAGGTAAGGTCGAAAACCAGATTCAATGTATAATAACACAATAAATACAGTATTTAATAATACGCAACGCCAATAGACGACAAAACTCGGTATCCTGTACCGTGTAAGTACTGCGCACAGTAATAACGAGGTATAGAAAATGTATTTACTATAAAGTATAATTTGGAGGGGAATTAGTTGAAATTTGGAAAAAGGAGAATTTTGAAGAAATGGGGTTGGAAGGTGTGGTTTGGTTTAGAAAAAGTAGGGAGAGGTTGAGAGAGAAATTTTAACATGATGAAGGGGTATGTGGGGAAGTTGGAATTATAAATTTGATAAGTGGGAGTTAAGTTTTGACGAAATGGAAGTTGTTTGTAAAATGTATTAAGAAAATGGAGAAAATAGAGATTTTAATAAAAGGTGAAATTTATAAAAAATGGAAAGAGGGAAAGAGGTGATTTAAATATATGAATATATATGATAAAGGGAAAAGGATATTAGAATTTGAAGTGTATTGGTTGAGTTTTGGGGAGAGGGGGTAGTCTGAATTTTGGTTGAAAAAGTGGGAAATTGAGAAAAACGGAATTTGGGTTAATTTAGGTTGCAGTGAAAGAGGGTGGGTGAATATAGAATATGGGTTAGGAAAGTATTTGGAAACAAAAACAGTTTTTGAATAAATTTTATGTGAAAAATTTAGGTTTCGGGATATATAGTTAAATGAGAAAAATTCAGGGTATGTAAGAAATATAATATATTTTATATAGTCATAAATATATAGCTAGTGACAGTTGTAATCAATAGGTTATTGAGCTAAGGTTCCGCATATTTTGCACTCATACCATACCAGGTCTCGGGGGTTTAGTAGGCTATCAGGGGACTCCCGGGGCAAAGATCGTAATTTTTGTATTTTTTACACTAAATAGTTTATTATATCGCTCCGTGGATTTTCGAAATCTCAAATTTATAAAATTTATGTCTTTTATCTAATTTGCATAACGTCGTGTTGTTTTTCTTATTAGGTAAGTTCAAGTTTAGCTTAATTTTATTTTTAATTTCAGTCTTAGTTCTGCGTCTCGCCGAGTGAGCGGCTTGTGAAGCAATTACATCGCTGATTACTGTTTTAAGTTTTATTAATTATTTCCGGGTTCACGACTACCTAGCTAGTCGTTTTTGTTTTATGTGCGCATTATAGGGCGGATGTTGTTTTTGAATTACCAGCTTGTAGGAAAGTGTAATAGTAATGCATAGACACTATTGCTTCTTAATTTTTGGTTCGATTTACCTATTGGTACGCAAAGAACTGCGGACTTGTGACAGTAGCGGTTTTAACCTGAATTGTTGAAGGAGAGGAAGGCCCTTCTGGATATATGTGCTGTCAACTTTTGGGCAGGTCCAACCTTGTATTTACCCCTCTTTCTAGACAATATTTCATGGGGTTTGACTTAGTTACCAAAATTATATTCAATTTCATTATCCTTCCCTGGGGGTATCCATTCTCCCACAGGGGTGACTCCTATATTTATCTTCGAGGGTGATAAAACTATCCAAATTTCATATTTTATTCTTCATTTCCTACTCCTTATCAATATATTACCCCTTAAAACTGACTCAAAATCCATCCATTTACAAATTTCCCTATTTTTACTTAAATAACACCTTTCTCTGGGTTTTATCACTATTTCCTCCCGGTGGGATGGGTTATACTTCATAACGGGTACATTCATGCTTACCCACACTTGGGTGAACTTCTTCCCTATTCCTATTTTTAAATATACAACCCCTATTTCTAACCCGAAACTCCCCAAAATTTGGAAAAATATTATTACTAATATATGTATTATTATTACTAAATAAAATTAGCTAGCTAGTATTATTTTCTCTGGTGTGTGACGCTGGCTACTAGTTTAGTTTTGTTTTGGACGACGTATTATGAGGAGTGCGTGCGGAACGAACGACGAATATATTATTGTTATGCGTTGTAATTCGCTACGAGTTGGTTTTTCTATGCATATATAATTTTCTTTGGTTTATTGTTTTTTCCTACTTCTGTGTTATTGTATGGGTTATCGTTACAGCGGTAGTGGAGTTTTTATATTCATTATTTTGAGTTTTTTGCTCTTCCAGGTATGTCGTACCGCGCTACCTAGGGTTCCTGACCATTTGCGTGCACCTGCAAAAATGGCTTTTGTGTTCTTCATACCTGTAGGGTCACGTTACGGACACACTTTGGCGTCTTGGGTTATGTTGTCACTAGGGCCCACATACTCATTAAAATAAGTTGCGTATATACGCCCACTTGTATCCGTGATTTGGTTTATACGCCTAGGGTTCACTTCCGTACACACTCATCACGATACACTTATACACGCACACGCATACATAAATAAACTTAGGCTCACTCGCAGTGACTTTGCAGGAGGTTACCTGCATTTCTGGACCCTGCCGAGGTGGCGGGTGTGCTAGGCAAAGTAAGCCCTAGCCGGGTTATAAGGCATACCAGAAAAAGGGCAGCCCATTCCTTAAACGGGAACCTCTGGGTGGGATTGGTCTTTCTCCCTTTCCGGCACCCTTTTACCACCCGTTGGATTCCAGGCTGCCACAACATGGGCTGCTCTATCGTCGAAGACTGTGACATTGTAAACCTTCCTTAGGGTGGGACATAGTTGTCGGAACTATGTCTTAGCGTAAGCTTCGCCTAGGGGTGGTCCAATGCACAGGCCGGGGAAATTACACGCTTAGGGGGCTTGGCAGTTATGGGCCAACACCCACGTTCTATTTGGGGAAAATCCTGTGTCACTTTTCCCTAACACTAACACATAAAATTCTTTAGTTTTTCAGGTTCACGAAACACACGAACACTCCAGGTAGTACGATTTAAGGTACATGTATCCTGTAATGCATGATCGCACGCTAGTGTTCCAAACTAGTCAAAGTATAAAAATTGTTATAAGTAAAATTAGTTGCGCAGTACGAAACTTTTGGTTATCGCTAACATCCCACTATGTGAGAAATATGTTATCTTTGTTATACCTGGTGCATAATGCCAGGGGTTCTTGTTAAGTTTTTGCGATATCATCTTTTGTTATATGCTAACAGTGTTACAACCTAATCTGTATAAATTTCCAGCTAATGCCGGGTAATAAAATTTTTACTATATGACTGTGTGTGTTACCAGGCCAGCAAGAGCTGATGGTTTTGGTTTCTTTATTTTACTTGCAGGATGCTAGCTGTTACTTACAAATATTAAATGGTGCGGGTCACCAACGCAGGCACCCTCTTTTGTAATAAGGCTAAGGTGGCAGGGCCACATTATTCCTCTAGCCCTTACTCAATTGGCATTTGTGCGACACTATTCGTTAAAAGGTTAACAAAAGCTCTCGATCCAACGGATTGCTCGACATATTATTTTAAATGGTGTTATTCATTTCTTAATTATTTTCAGACGACTTGTAAATAGTTAGAGCTTTAGCGTCCTGGTGCAATCCTGCTCTCTTAATATTACGATCTCTAAAGGTACAGCACCAAACTTTATTGTATGTAGGACATGGTTAGCCTAGGTAACAGAAACTTCTAGTGTGTACTCACCAGTTAACAAATGTATGAGGAATCCCGTCTAGCTCCAGTCTGTATCTCAACTCTGGCCGCTTGTCGAGTTGAGATAGAGCTTGGATGCCTTCAGAACTAATATAGTTCACTCTCACTTTGATTCCACCACCCATGATAAAAGTTCTTAGTACAAACTTTCTGATCCCAATTTTTCAATTTTACTTTTTAAAAAATTATGCCAAAACTTATTCAAATTCTTTTTACTACACACTACGGGACTGTTATGCGGACTCTTCGCTGTAGTAACTTTTTGCCTAAAACTTTGCAAACTACACCCAGAACCCGTGACTTCGGACATGTTCTGGTAAATTCTGAACTTAGGGGTGTGTGTGTTAGTCTAAACGGACACGGCACCACCATGCAAAACTATTTAAGAAATCTCTAAGTAAATTATCGTTTTAATTCGCAATATTGTAATGTTGTTTTCTTGACTTTTTATTTCAACTTTACAATTTCTTTTTATAACTTCTTTAATCAGGTCTTAAATTTATTCGGTTTCACACATCAAACTTTTACAAAGTTTTACTTAGTGTCACGACTTATTCTTTTTCAAGTTTTATTAGTGCACCATGGCCTGTCATTCGGACTAGCCAGGGTACAACCGTTGAGGAGCCAAGTGCTCACATTCGATAACGTTAGTTAAAATTCGATTTTGAAATTCATCAGTTCTATTTAAGCATTTTTAGTATAGACTCATTACCCACGGCATGTTCTCCGGGCTCGCCAGGGTAAAGTCAATATTAGCACGGATATGCAGTCCTGCTAACCAAAATTCAATTTAGTCTTAGCTTGATTTGGAAAAGGTTACGCCTAAAAGGGTGCCGAATGCACCAATACCATCCCTACCTAAATTTCCCATTTTCATCCCATGGCAATTTACTTTTTAATGCGATTACTGGTCTAAGTCTGTTCAGGTTACGAGATATAACTGGCAGTCCACGTGAATTGGTCGAACTATAATTTATTTGAGGGTATATATGTTCACACGGCCTAGTTAGCTTAATCTACAATCAAGCACCAGATGTTGACCTAAACTTGATATCCCTGCCCGGGACAATGACATGTCTACCGCTGGGAACTCGCGCAACTTCCATCCAGTGATAAAGGGTATCTCCGACCGCTGGTAGACCGGTGCATCCGTTGGTGGCTCTTACCCCGGATTCTTGATTTCACTTCTTCTTGGGCAATTCTCGAACTCGCTCTCAGCTTCCACCCCTTTCCCTGCGGCCACCATTGGGGAGGTCGGTTGCGTTTTAATAATAAACGTGCCGCGGAGAAGGCCGATAAACTCACATTTGCATCTCAAGGCGCCTATACTCAGGCCTTATATCTACTACTATTTGGCAAGGAAACTCCTACGCTCTGGTTTCCTGGTAACATTACTCTGGCTTATTGATTCCTGATTAGAGTAGCGCAAAGCGCTCGGTTTTTCTGTTGACTTTTACGGGTTAGAGTGAAAGGCGATCGGCAACACGCAATAATCAATTTTAACGCATTATTTTCCTTAATTAGTAATATTGCTTAGAAAAACCAGAATAGTAGCGATAAGGCGTATTAAGGGCGATATGTACATGTAAAGTACTAGGATTAGTAATATTCTGAAAACTTCGGCCCAGCGTCGAGTGAGTGGTAACCCGGGTGACAGTGTATGCGGGACTCGAATAAAATTAGTAGTGCTTGTTGGGGCTGGTGCCATTTTCACCACCAAATTTTTCTTTTCACTAAAGGCCGCCCCCAGGCCACCCTGGTATCCACTGTCGCCCTCGGCATGGCATATGAGCGTAATGTGTACGTAAATATCTATATATAACTTGCTATATATATATTATATATAATATAAAACTAGCCATGTAATTTTGTATAAATATATAAATTATAATAAAACCTATATATTTATCAAAATTTCCCCATCCCCATAAATTCCCCAAAACCGAAATTTCTTCAATAAAATTATATAAAACATACTTTTTCTTTTTCTCCATCTTTTTTCCTACAATATATACCTCATCCATCCTTTTCTTTTACACACAATCAAAATTATACCCAAAATCTCTTTTTCTTCTTTTTTTCTCATTTTTCCCTCAAAATTCAACCCCTATCCCCCAAATTTTAATATCCTTTTCCCCTTACCACCCCTATTCATATATCTACCCCACCCCTTTCCCACCTCTCTATTTTCCATAAATTTCGATTTTCCAAAAATTCTTATTTTCCCCCAACTTTTCACATTTTTCAAACATCTTTCATTTTCTCAAATCTTAATCCCCACTCCTCAAAATTTAAATACAAACTCCCCTACCTACCCCCTACACCATATTAAAATTTCACCAACCCCCTCTTTCTACTTTTCTCAAACAACACATCACATTTTTACCCCTTTTCTCCTTTCACATTTTTCATTAAAATTTCTTCTAAATTATAACAAATATATATTATATTCGCGGGAAGCGCGTATATTTAAATACAGTACAGGGTACTGTCGGTTTCGCCTATGAGGTGTTATTATTACTAATTACTTACTTGTCTTGTGTTGGATTTTTGAATTAATATACAGTGATGATTTTGTAGTGTGTTATGATGATGATGGTTGTAGTTTCGGATTGTTAGTTTAATCACTTAGCTAATTTCTAACGGGCGACATCGTTTTTATTATTACGTCAGGTCATGGTTATTGTTTTCTATTGCAAATCATTGTGGATTCGCTGGAACTGAGCAGGAATAATATTCTGATACGAGACATCGTTACACTCACGGTACCTTATGCGATTTATTGGTTCGCTTATTTTTAATGGTTATCGCTGTGTTTCGATCACTTAGCTATCTTTATAATACGATATTCGAGCTCGGCACGAAAATTACCCGGGAATCATCTGGTTTTACGATAAGTTTACGTTGAGATTAGCGTCTAGCGATTGTTGTATCGATGTTTAATCTTAGTTTTGGTATATACGGTGCTAATTTTACCGAAGAACTATTTGTTGTCTGGAAGGATGAATGCAGTACTGTTCAAATTCATGCTGGCCAGGCTGGTTCAAAATCTAATGTTGAGTCAAACTAAACATCACAAATAAGTCATCTATTGGTCTTACTGTTGGTTATGTACGGAAATCGGTTGTTCTTTTATTATGATTTCCGTTTTCTGGTCCACACTGTGGCCGACAGGACCGTAACCAAAACGTAACGTAATACGAATAATGTATATTGTCCATTTGCTATTGTGTATCGCTGGATGTCCCGATGGGTACTAGGTGGATTTGTGCCGGAAATATTTAAGTAACTGGTGCGTAGTCTAAATGTGGAGACTCGTTATGGCTTTGAACAACTAATTACTCGTACTGGTTGTCATTTATATGCGTATGAATTGCGAGTCCTATCAAGTGATACTTCGATACCTTCGTTGGTAGGACCATTGGGTACTACTTTGGCGTTTACAGTTCCACCACCTGTGCATACTTGGACACATTCGGCGGTAACGACATGTCCCACGGTAACTTCGGATTGGATAATGCCATTTTGTGCACCAACTACATATTCGTCAGTTTTGCAACTGCCGATGGCACCTTCCATCGTCTCAACAGCACCAGATATTCCGAATGTTGCACTTGGAGCGGAGGCATTGTCTACAACCGCATCGGGCTCAAGTACTATCCCGTATGTGATGGCGCTGATGGTTTCTGGCCAAATTCGGATGGAGGATACTATTATTAGCCAGCCATCGAACATTTATATGAATTTCCAACGAAGTGGGTTACAAGATTTTATTGGTGATCATGGTCAATACGACACTTTGTTCGTTATTAGACGGCAACCGACTTGGCCGGCAGAAACCAATATAAGATGTCAAACGGTCACTTGCCAACGAATGTCTATTTTCACGTGTGCACATTGTCGGTTGAACTTTTGTCGTGGGCATGTCACAGAACATGGATGCCATTGTCAGCCAACAGCGATTGGGCATTGTGCTTTTGGACGATGGGTAAGGAGTAAAGCGAAGCACCTTTTGCGTGATATCTGCATGGCTGTGCCATACGTACAGTGTTTACATTGTCATAAGCTGTTATGCCCAGATCACGCTACCACGGATTGTTGCGGTGAACAAGATTATCATACGGGATGTTCAACTGCATTGGAATTATCTATTCCAGTACGACGTATGTTGAACGATGATGGTCATCCGGAAGTCCATGCTGGAACTCCGGAAATAGACAATGTCGATATACCGATCAGCCGTACCTTTCGATTGCGTCGACAACAAGGTTTCGCTAAATTTCGATTCCAAGCAGATATGCCAGAGTGCACAAGACCTACTACTTGGACTATGCCTGATAATGCCATTCGCATAGTGCCAACGGTGTGTCGCAACGATGAAGAGCAAATGATTCGCGTACAAGCGGAATTGGTGCAACTACAGCAAGTCAATGCTGTGAATGAGCGGCGTAACGCGGAATTGGAACAAGCTTTGCGTGATTCACAAACGGAAAATACGCAATCTCAACAAGGAATGACGCGTTTGCAACGTCAAAACGACACCATGCAAGAAAGCATATACCAGTATCGCGCTCGCATCACAACGCTGGAAGAGCGCATTCAAGATCAAGCAACGCAAATTTCTATTTTGCAGGTGCGACCGATCACTGCGGATATGATGGTGCAGTGCGGTGAAACTTTGGCTGTTGTCGGAGCCGAAAAGCAAAGACGATCTAGGGAAGTCAAGCGACGACGCCAGTCTTCTTCTGAGTCTCAGGATGAATCGACTTCTACCTCAGATGAAGGTGCTGACGATGCTCCTTTAGCTTCAGGCAAACAGCCAGCACATCCGTACATGATGATAGTCGGCAAAACGACTGATCCGGTAGAACGAGCTAAGCGGATTCTTGCGCGTGTGGAATCAACGCAGCAACCAACTGCGAAACGGGAACGACGAACGACCATCCGCGAAGATTCGCAAGTTTCTCGAAGTACGCAACCGTTCACCACACAACGACCAGTATCGCCGTTGCGAACTCACCTTGGAAAAATCACAATTCCTCAAAGGGTAGCCGAACCAGGGACACAACAACGTGTCTATAGTTTCTACGGTCCTCCGACGTCAGCGCCTTGTTCATCACCGGAGGAAGAAATACGAGGATTTGCATTGCCGGAAGAAGATTCGGGTACTGATATGGTCATCGTTGCAGCTACCGATGTTACCTGGTTATCGGATTATGCAGAACAACCTGGCACGGAGGAATTACGGTATCAACCACTGCTACCGGAGTTAATACAGTGGCGACCAATGTATACCCCAAATGCTTTTATACGGACGGAAAGGGAGTACTTCAATCAGCTTCAAGTACGTTTCTATCAATTGGTAGCGGACTTGCCACAACCGTTCAGAACCATAGACTACATCGAGGTAATTGAACGTGTAGGGCTTACGGCGTTTCAATACTTTCAAACAAAACTAACGAAACCAGGAGCAAATCAAATCTACCAAGTCATTCTACAAGCACTCGCAAGTCAGATTCGTTTTAATTTCTATAGTAGAACATTAGCCAACACCAAAGTTATGCATCGTACGCCGTTTCCGATTCTGTTGTTATTCAATCTCAGCGAATTGAATCGACAAATGACAGCGTTAGAACAACATCCGAAAAACGTGTATGCATCTCGCATTCGACGAAGGGTGCGAGCTTGGTTTGGACGATTTGGGCCACAACTTGGGGATGCTTTGGAAAAGGTTCGTAGTACACTAGAGAAACTGGACATTCAAATTCGTCTTCTACAGGAACCCGTGATGCATACTCATCCGGAGAGAAATCAATGGCTGAATACTCCTAATCGTCGACGTGCGCGAATTGAGCCATTCTGGCAGCAACATCAACGCCAATTTCATCGCTTCTTTGCGGCACAGGTCGATGGTGCGGATAACCGTATGCGTCGTCTATACGCGGGATATCGATCTTATTTATCAAGCTTCGGCGCTCCACCTTATTTGGCGCCTGAACATTATCTGCGGCCAATTAGCTATCTACCTGAGCAGATTCGGCCTATTAATCAGAACGATTTCAGTATATTCGCCTCTCTGGATCAACCGCTACCGGAAATGCCAAATGCTGAATGGGGCGTTTACAATCATCAATAAATGGTAAAAATGCTAATAGCAATAATAACTTATAACTATTAGTAATTATATTCTGGATTCGACTTTCGCCATATTGACAATTATTGACAATTTGCTTTATATGAACAATGAACAATGTGCCATTGACATTTTATTCGTCACGGAGTGCCAAAGGAAGAAAGAAAAATACGAACATTACTGGTGATGAACCAAAATTATATTTTCATAGTCATTATTAATATTGCTTATATTTCTTTTGTATCGTTGTAATGGATATATATAATTTGGTAATTATGTGATGATATAAAATATGCTTGCTGTGAGGTCATGTAATCATGGGCCTCGAGCTTATATAAAGAACTTAAACTGAATTTTCAAGACAAAATTTATAACAAATTTCATTTTACTTATCAGAAAAATCACTGAATCTTTTCTTTATTTCAAAATAACCTAAAGCTAAACATCCGGTTCCGCTTTGGGGGGGAATAAAAAGCGAATTTTCATTTGAGATAATACGGAATTTTAACTTAATACGGACTGGGATAAATTAATTTCTCAAGAAAATTTATGTTAAATTTTTTCAAATCTATCCGTTTTTACCTTATAATTTCTTCGGAGTTATAAAACTTATAAAGATTTGCAATATATGTATGGTAAATTTCGTCAAGCATCTACCTTTATAATATTGTGTCGAGCTTGGTTACAGGGATACGTCATATTTTGTGATTAATTCGTTGTATTATTTGCTTTTATAATATGTTATAATGCAATCTTGGTTAAATGTTAACTTGCATGTATTTCCGGCTAGGTAGAGTCAGGATCACAATATCATTTTTCAACTAAGTTTCATTCATAAATTAAAACTGGGTTTACAGAACCAATTTCTTTGCTTTGGCAATCAACACAACTGTATACAAAACTTTTATGGCTATATGAGCACTCTCTATACTTCAACTAAACAGTTTCTGAAACGTCATGGACAAAATTTTCGATTTCTATTTTGCTTAATTTTATATCGCCTTATATAATTAATTCGTGTAGCTATTTTGTATAATTCAGTGTTCGATGTAACGTTATATTCAAATAACTTTGCTAGTTAACTGTTCACGGTGTTTAATATACTTGCCCAGTATTAATCTTTTACTGCCATAATACTTTACTTATGTTCGCATTGATAATATGTTGTGTTACTTTGCAATCATTTTGTTGATGTTTTATATGACTAACGTTGTTATAATGCCATATAAATGTATACATAAAATACTGTTATCTGATACCGGCATATGGGTTTTATATAAAAAAACTTCTTTTCGTATAGAAATTAAAAATTTTAAATACAAGTTTGACCTGCTCCTTAGATCATCACGGGGACGTTGAGGAATCCGGTCCGGGGGATGTCAACTTTTGGGCAGGTCCAACCTTGTATTTACCCCTCTTTCTAGACAATATTTCATGGGTTTTGACTTAGTTACCAAAATTATATTCAATTTCATTATCCTTCCCTGGGGGGTATCCATTCTCCCACAGGGGTGACTCCTATATTTATCTTCGAGGATGATAAAACTATCCAAATTTCATATTTTATTCTTCATTTCCTACTCCTTATCAATATATTACCCCTTAAAACTGACTCAAAATCCATCCATTTACAAATTTCCCTATTTTTACTTAAATAATACCTTTCTCTGGGTTTTATCACTATTTCCTCCCGGTGGGATGGGTTATACTTCATAACGGGTACATTCATGCTTACCCACACTTGGGTGAAATTCTTCCCTATTCCTATTTTTAAATATACAACCCCTATTTCTAACCCGAAACTCCCCAAAATTTGGAAAAATATTATTACTAATATATGTATTATTATTACTAAATAAAATTAGCTAGCTAGTATTATTTTCTCTGGCGTGTGACGCTGGCTACTAGTTTAATTTTGTTTTGGACGACGTATTATGAGGAGTGCGTGTGGAACGAACGACGAATATATTATTGTTATGCGTTGTAATTCGCTACGAGTTGGTTTTTCTATGCATATATATAATTTTCTTTGGTTTATTGTTTTTTCCTACTTCTGTGTTATTGTATGGGTTATCGTTGCAGCGGTAGTGGAGTTTTTATATTCATTATTTTGAGTTTTTTGCTCTCCCAGGTATGTCGTACCGCGCTACCTAGGGTTCCTGACCATTTGCGTGCACCTGCAAAAATGGCTTTTGTGTTCTTCATACCTGTAGGGTCACGTTACGGACACACTTTGGCGTCTTGGGTTATGTTGTCACTAGGGCCCACATACTCATTAAAATAAGTTGCGTATATACGCCCACTTGTATCCGTGATTTGGTTTATACGCCTAGGGTTCACTTCCGTACACACTCATCACGATACACTTATACGCGCACACGCATACATAAATAAACTTAGGCTCACTCGCAGTGACTTTGCAGGAGGTTACCTGCATTTTCTAGACCCTGCCGAGGTGGCGGGTGTGCTAGGCAAAGTAAGCCCTAGCCGGGTTATAAGCATACCAGAAAAAGGGCAGCCCATTCCTTAAACGGGAACCTCTGGGTGGGATTGGTCTTTCTCCCTTTCCGGCACCCTTTTACCACCCGTTGGATTCCAGGCTGCCACAACATGGGCTGCTCTATCGTCGAAGACTGTGACATTGTAAACCTTCCTTAGGGTGGGACGTAGTTGTCGGAACTATGTCTTAGCGTAAGCTTCGCCTAGGGGTGGTCCAATGCACAGGCCGGGGAAATTACACGCTTAGGGGGCTTGGCAGTTATGGGCCAACACCCACGTTCTATTTGGGGAAAATCCTGTGTCACTTTTTCCCTAACACTAACACATAAAATTCTTTAGTTTTTCAGGTTCACGAAACACACGAACACTCCAGGTAGTACGATTTAAGGTACATGTATCCTGTAATGCATGATCGCACGCTAGTGTTCCAAACTAGTCAAAGTATAAAAATTGTTATAAGTAAAATTAGTTGCGCAGTACGAAACTTTTGGTTATCGCTAACATCCCACTATGTGAGAAATATGTTATCTTTGTTATACCTGGTGCATAATGCCAGAGGTTCTTGTTAAGTTTTTGCGATATCATCTTTTGTTATATGCTAACAGTGTTACAACCTAATCTGTATAAATTTCCAGCTAATGCCGGGTAATAAAATTTTTACTATATGACTGTGTGTGTTACCAGGCCAGCAAGAGCTGATGGTTTTGGTTTCTTTATTTTACTTGCAGGATGCTAGCTGTTACTTACAAATATTAAATGGTGCGGGTCACCAACGCAGGCACCCTCTTTTGTAATAAGGCTAAGGTGGCAGGGCCACATTATTCCTCTAGCCCTTACTCAATTGGCATTTGTGCGACACTATTCGTTAAAAGGTTAACAAAAGCTCTCGATCCAACGGATTGCTCGACATATTATTTTAAATGGTGTTATTCATTTCTTAATTATTTTCAGACGACTTGTAAATAGTTAGAGCTTTAGCGTCCTGGTGCAATCCTGCTCTCTTAATATTACGATCTCTAAAGGTACAGCACCAAACTTTATTGTATGTAGGACATGGTTAGCCTAGGTAACAGAAACTTCTAGTGTGTACTCACCAGTTAACAAATGTATGAGGAATCCCGTCTAGCTCCAGTCTGTATCTCAACTCTGGCCGCTTGTCGAGTTGAGTTTGAGCTTGGATGCCTTCAGAACTAATATAGTTCACTCTCACTTTGATTCCACCACCCATGATAAAAGTTCTTAGTACAAACTTTCTGATCCCAATTTTTCAATTTTACTTTTTAAAAAATTATGCCAAAACTTATTCAAATTCTTTTTACTACACACTACGGGACTGTTATGCGGACTCTTCGCTGTAGTAACTTTTTGCCTAAAACTTTGCAAACTACACCCAGAACCCGTGACTTCGGACATGTTCTGGTAAATTCTGAACTTAGGGGTCTGTGTGTTAGTCTAAACGGACACGGCACCACCATGCAAAACTATTTAAGAAATCTCTAAGTAAATTATCGTTTTAATTCGCAATATTGTAATGTTGTTTTCTTGACTTTTTATTTCAACTTTACAATTTCTTTTTATAACTTCTTTAATCAGGTCTTAAATTTATTCGGTTTCACACATCAAACTTTTACAAAGTTTTACTTAGTGTCATGACTTATTCTTTTTCAAGTTTTATTAGTGCACCATGGCCTGTCATTCGGACTAGCCAGGGTACAACCGTTGAGGAGCCAAGTGCTCACATTCGATAACGTTAGTTAAAATTCGATTTTGAAATTCATCAGTTCTATTTAAGCATTTTTAGTATAGACTCATTACCCACGGCATGTTCTCCGGGCTCGCCAGGGTAAAGTCAATATTAGCACGGATATGCAGTCCTGCTAACCAAAATTCAATTTAGTCTTAGCTTGATTTGGAAAAGGTTACGCCTAAAAGGGTGCCGAATGCACCAATACCATCCCTATCTAAGTTTCCCATTTTCATCCCATGGCAATTTACTTTTTAATGCGATTACTGGTCTAAGTCTGTTCAGGTTACGAGATATAACTGGCAGTCCACGTGAATTGGTCGAACTATAATTTATTTGAGGGTATATATGTTCACACGGCCTAGTTAGCTTAATCTACAATCAAACACCAGATGTTGACCTAAACTTGATATCCCTGCCCGGGACAATGACATGTCTACCGCTGGGAACTCGCGCAACTTCCATCCAGTGATAAAGGGTATCTCCGACCGCTGGTAGACCGGTGCATCCCTTGGTGGCTCTTACCCCGGATTCTTGATTTCACTTCTTCTTGGGCAATTCTCGAACTCGCTCTCAGCTTCCACCCCTTTCCCTGCGGCCACCATTGGGGAGGTCGGTTGCGTTTTAATAATAAACGTGCCGCGGAGAAGGCCGATAAACTCACATTTGCATCTCAAGGCGCCTATCGCGGCCTTATATCTACTACTATTTGGCAAGGAAACTCCTACGCTCTGGTTTCCTGGTAACATTACTCTGGCTTATTGATTCCTGATTAGAGTAGCGCAAAGCGCTCGGTTTTTCTGTTGACTTTTACGGGTTAGAGTGAAAGGCGATCGGCAACACGCAATAATCAATTTTAACGCATTATTTTCCTTAATTAGTAATATTGCTTAGAAAAACCAGAATAGTAGCGATAAGGCGTATTAAGGGCGATATGTACATGTAAAGTACTAGGATTAGTAATATTCTGAAAACTTCGGCCCAGCGTCGAGTGAGTGGTAACCCGGGTGACAGTGATGCGGGACTGAATAAAATTAGTAGTGCTTGTTGGGGCTGGTGCCATTTTCACCACCAAATTTTTCTTTTCACTAAAGGCCGCCCCCAGGCCACCCTGTTATCCACTGGCGCCCTCGGCATGGCCATATGACCGTAATGTGTAAGTAAATATCTATATATAACTTGCTATATATATATTATATATAATATAAAACTAGCCATGTAATTTTGATAAATATATAAATTATAATAAAACCTATCTGTCAAACTTCCCCATCCCCATAAATTACAAAACCGAAATTTCTTCAATAAAATTATATAAAACATACTTTTTCTTTTTCTCCATCTTTTTTCCTACAATATATACCTCATCCATCCTTTTCTTTTACACACAATCAAAATTATACCCAAAATCTCCTTTTTCTTCTTTTTTTCTCATTTTTCCCTCAAAATTCAACCCCTATCCCCCCAAATTTTCATATCCTTTTCCCCTTACCACCCCTATTCATATATCTTCCCGTTCCCTTTTTCACCTCTCTATTTTCCATAAATTTCGATTTTCCAAAAATTCTTATTTTCCCCCAACTTTTCACATTTTTCAAACATCTTTTAGTTTCTCAAATCTTTAATCCCCACTCCTCAAAATTTAAATACAAACTCCTCTACCTACCCCCTACACCATATTAAAATTTCACCAACCCCCTCTTTCTACTTTCTCAAACAACACATCACCTTTTTACCCCTTTTCTCCTTTCACATTTTTCATTAAAATTTCTTCTAAATTATAACAAATATATATTATATTCGCGGGAAGCGCGTATATTAAATACAGTACAGGGTACTGTCGGTTCGCCTTTAAGTATTATTATTACTAATTACTTACTTGTCTTGTGTCTGGATTTTTGAATTAATATACAGTGATGATTTTGTAGTGTGTTATGATGATGATGGTTGTAGTTTCGGATTGTTAGTTTAATCACTTAGCTAATTTCTAACGGGCGACATCGTTTTTATTATTTCGTCAGGTCATATTGGTTATTGTTTTCTATTGCAAATCGCTTGTGGATTCGCTGGAACTGAGCAGGAATAATATTCTGATACGAGGCATCGTTACACTCACGGTACCTTATGCGATTTATTGGTTCACTTATTTTTAATGGTTATCGCTGTGTTTGGATCACTTAGCTATCTTTTATAATACTAATTATTCGAGCTCGGCACGAAAATTAGCCGGGAATCATCTGGTTTTACGATAAGTTTACGTTGAGATTAGCGTCTAGCGATTGTTGTATCGATGTTTAATCTTAGTTTTGGTATATACGGTGCTAAGGTCTTTCCGAAGAACTATTTGCTTGTCTGGAAGGATGAATGGATTACTGTTTAAATTCATGCTGGCCAGGCTGGTTCAAAATCTAATGTTGAGTCAAACTAAACATCACAAATAAGTCATCTATTGGTCTTACTGTTGGTTATGTACGGAAATTGGTTGTTCTTTTATTATGATTTCCGTTTTCTGGTCCAGACTGTGGCCGAAAGGACCGTAACCAAAACGTAGCGTAATACGAATAATGTATATTGTCCATTTGCTATTGTGTATCGCTGGATGTCCCGATGGGTACTAGGTGGATTTGTGCCGGAAATATTTAAGTAACTGGTGCGTAGTCTAAATGTGGAGACTCGTTATGGCTTTGAACAACTAATTGCTCGTACTGGTTGTCATGTATATGCGTATGAATTGCGAGTCCTGAATATTTATATGAATTTCCAACGAAGTGGGTTACAAGACTTTATTGGCGATCATGGTCAATATGAGCCTTGTTGGTTTGAGGACAACAGCGACTGGCCGGCAGAAACCAACATAGGAATGTTAAACGGACACGTGTCAACAAATATCAATATTCACTTGTGCGCATTGTCGGTTGAAGTTTTGTCGTGGGCATGTTCCAAACATGGATGCCATACTCAACCAACAGCGATTGGGCACTGTGCTTTCGGGCGATGGATATGGAGTAAAGCGAAGCACATTTTGCGTGATATCTGCGTGGCTGTGTCATATGTACAGTGTTTACACTGTCATAAGCTGTTATGTCCAGATCACGCTACCACAGATTGTTGTGGCGAACAAGATTATCATACGGGATGTTCAACTGCATTGGAATTATCTATTCCGGTACGACGCATGCTAAACGATGATGGTCATCCGGAAATCCATGCGGGAACTCCGGAGATAGACAATGTCGATATACCGATCAGTCGTACTTTTCGATTACGTCGACAACAAGGTTTTGCTAAATTTCGACTTCAAGCAGATATGCCAGAGTGCACAAGACCTACTACATGGACTATGCCTGATAATGCCATTAGAACAGTACCGACAATATGTCGCAGTGATGAATAACAAATGATTCGCGTACAAGCGGAATTGGTGCAACTACAGCAAGTCAATGCTGTGAATGAGCGACGTAACGCGGAACTGGAACAAGCTGTACGTGATTCACAAACGGAGAATACGCAATCTCCACAAGGAATGACGCGTTTGCAACGGCAAAACGAAACCATGCAAGAAAGCATATACCAGTATCGCGCTCGCATCACAACGCTGGAAGAACGGATTCAAGATCAAGCAACGCAAATTTCTGCTTTGCAAGTGCGACCGATCACTGCGGATATGATGGTGCAGTGCGGTGAAACTTTGGCTGTTGTCGGAGCGGAAAAGCAAAGACGATCTAGGGAAGTCAAGCGACGACGTCAGTCTTCCTCTGAGTCTCAGGATGAATCGACTTCTACCTCGGATGAAGATACTGTTGGTGCTCCGTTAGCTTCAGGCAAACAGCCAGCACATCCGAACATAATGATAGTCGGTAAAACAACTGATCCGGTGGAACGAGCTAAGCGGATTCTTGCACGTGTGGAATCAACGCAGCAACCAACTGCGAAACGGGAACGACGAACGACCATTCGCAAGTTTCTCGAGGTACGCAACCGTTCACCACACAACGACCAGTATCGCCGTTGCGAACTCATCTTGGGAAAATCACAAGTCCTCAAAGGGTAGACGAACCCGGGACACAACAACGTGTCTATAGTTTCTACGGTCCTCCGACATCGGCGCATTGTTCATCACCGGAGGAAGAAATACAGGGATTTACATTGCCGGAAGAGGATTCGGGTACTGATATGGTCATCGTTGCAGCTACCGATGCTACCTGGTTATTGGATTATGCAGAACAACCTGGCGAAAAGGGGGGGCGGAAAAAAGGGAAAGAAAGAAAAGAAGGAATACAGGTGGCGACCAATATATACCCCAAATGCTTTTGTACGGACGGAAAGGGAGTACTTCAATCAGCTTCCACCCCTTCCCCTCTGGCCACCATTGGAGATGTCGGTTGCGTTTTAGTAAGAAACGTGCCGCGGAGAAGGCCGATAAACTCACATGGTGGCCATGACGCTCAATCAGCTTCAAGTACGTTTCTATCAATTAGTAGCGGAATTGCAACAGCCGGTCAGGACCATTAACTATATCGAGGTAATCGAGCGTGTTGGGCTTACGGCGTTTCAATACTTTCAAACGAAACTAACGAAACCGGGAGCAAATCAAATCTACCAAGTCATTCTACAAGCACTCGCAAGTCAGATTCGGTTTAATTTCTATAGCAGAACATTAGCCAATACCAAAGTTATGCAGTTGCTACATTAGCCGTTTCCGATTCTGTTGTTGGACTAGCAGAGCGAAATGAATCGACAAATGACAGCGTTAGAACAACATCCGAAAAACGTGTATGCATCTCGCATTTGACGAAGGGTTCGAGTTTGGTTTGGAACGAGGAATTCGGGCCACAACTTAGAGACGCTTGGAAAAGGTTCGTCACACACTAGAGGAACTGGACATTCAAATTCGTCTTCTACAGGAACCCGTGATGCATACTCATCCAGAGACTAGATAAATGGCTGAATACTGCTAATCGTCGACGTGCGCGAATTCAGAGCCATTCTGGCAGCAACATCAACGCCAATTTAGTCGCTTCTTTGCGGCACAGGTCGATGGTGCGGATAACCGTATGAGTCGTGTATACAAGGGATGGCGATTTTGTTTACCAGCGGGGCTCCGGCGCTCCACTCTATTTCGCGCCTGGAACACTATCTACGGCCAATTAGTCGTCTACCCGAGCAATTCGGCGTATCAATCAGAACGACTTCAGTATATTCGCCTCTGGATCAACCGCTACCAAAAAATACGCCAAACGCTGAATGGGCCGTTCTACAATCATCAATAACTGATAAACTGCTAATAGCAATAATAACTTATAACTATTAGTGATTATATTCCGGATACGACTCTTGCCATAATAACAATTATCGACAATTTGCTTTATATACACAATAAACAATGTGCCATTGATATTTTATTTTATGGTGTGCCAAAGGAAGAATGAAGAATATAAACATTACTGGTGATGGACCAAAATCATATTTTGATAGTCATTGCTAATGTTGCTTATATTTCTTTTATATCGTTGTAATGGGATATATAT
>JASANE010006395.1:0-13349 GCA_030248225.1 Trileptium ribeirensis | reverse complement strand
GATCATTTCGGCAGTACAAACCCGACGACCCCAAAGGGACATGTTCCCTCCGTTATGTGAAAACATAAGTATCTTAAGATTTACTCCAGCAATCTTGCTGAAACGTTGAAAGTTTCTGTATGGCACCGTCTACTAAAGAATCGGACTATAAAAACAAAGATTTCGAGTCGGAATCCCAAACCCGACAGCCCTGAAGGAGCCTTACCCTACCAAAATGCCGAATCGAGACTAAGGGTGAAATATTTTAAGAACCTTACCAGGAATTTCGCAGAAACTTTCGCTGTTTCTTTGTAGGGATGTCCGCTATTGGACGACGCTATGAAACCCAATATTATCGGGTCGGAATCACAAACCCGACGGCCCGGAAGTGGCCAGACCCTGTCAACGTGTGTATATATGGTTAAAATTAGAATATCTCAAGATTCTCTCCAGGAATCTTGATGAAAGCCTCGTAGTTTCTTCGTAGGCATGTTTGCTTTCGAATGCAATCACCAGATTCAACTTTGTTATGCTAAAATTATAAACCCGATGGCCCGATAGGGGTCCGCCTTTACCCGAAATTTACACATTAATATCTGGACATCTGTTCCAGGAAGTTTAACGATTTTTCTTGTAGATATAGAGGCCCTTTAGGCCTTTCGTTTAAGCTATTGAGCCCGGCAAAGCCTTGGCCCGTTCAAAAGTTTTAGGCGATTTAAATCCGACCCGCACAACCGTTACTCAGGTTGCAGTTCAAATTTCACGGATTAAACTATTTGCTCAAGTCTATGTCGGTCTTGCTTTTCCACATATTTTAGTTAGGCAAGGGAAAATATTATCTTCCCTAGTGTTGATAAACTGCATTACCAGCGAAAACAATTTAAAGTTCAAAATTATCGAAGTCGCCAAATGCGACATCGAGTCTATCGGACGTCAGCCCGACGGACTATTTTTGTGAGGACCGTTGACCTGGTCCTAGAAAATCGTTCCGTAAGGTCGAGTCCAGTCCCCGTGCAGAACTGCATTGACGAACACCGTCAGATTGAAAAGTTATTAGGAGTCAAAAGACTACCTCATACCCAATTGAACTGTGCCCTAAATTTCTCTCTAAGATTGCAAACCCAAACCATCTAAGGAGACAAATTGACTAGGATTAAGCTAGAAAATTGGCTACGGTTGCCTTGACAACCGGGGCCACCGTTTATTGCCTCCCTTCGTCGAGCAGAGATTGCTCGGAATAACATTTAAACTTTAGTACCCAATAGAGCTTGTTTTGAGAGTTTTTTAACCAAAATTAGTTCAAATTTTAACACCTTTAGGATAGCGCCGATAACTTGCGAGTTATCGTCTCCAATAGTATTCATTTTAATGAAGTCTTACAACTACCGTAACATAGTTTTTGACTGTCTGTGTGCCTTAAAGTCGACCCAAATTTGTATAGTGATTTCGCACCACTACCGTTGTGCACTCCTCTATCGATTCCCAGACAAATGTTTGAATTGTATAAGGAGTCGAGGACTCTCCCAAGTCAGTCCTTTATTGCTCGTTTATACCTCCAAGTCATTGCAACAACAAATGACTAGATTTTTCGTAGGGTAATATTCGTGTAATCCAAAGCTTTGCAACCTTTTTGCTCTATTGTGTACTGTATAACTATTCTCTTGATAAGGATATAGGATAAAATTTTGGTGAACTCTAGCGCCACTGTAGAACCTCAGCAAAACCCCACATGATGCTCAAAATTAATAGTTTGTCAGCTTTCGTAGCCTATGGCTCGATCCCGGAACCTTGTGCAGACAGCAAGCGACGCGGAATCGTATTTTTCTAGCGTCAGTAATACACAGTCCAAGCACGACGCGCATGTCGACTTTTGGCAATAAATCGAGATTGGGAAAAGCTCAAAATTTGGTCCCAACTCCAGTCTACCGGGACCCGCACGTTACTCGAAAGATTAACTCGCCAGATCGTTCCTTTTTGTCGTTATAACTTGAGTTGGTGTATTTGGACGTCTGTTTGTGTAGTGACCCAGACCAAGGCTTAGGCATAACTAAGGTCTCAATTCCATTGTTCGTGGAGTAACCTGATAGGGAACAAGAAACAAAATTACTCAAAATATTTGGATGTTTTATAACGAACTTATATGGTCATTCTAAGTAAGTATGTATGTATGCGAGTAGGAAAGAAAACTTTGTACCGCACCACGGTCGCACCATAGAATTCAGGAGTCGTACCAAGGAACGAACCATAACCTTGTCATGATATCATTAAGCATTGTTGTATTCATTGCTGTATCACGTTGCCGTAGGTTAACCTCATCGCTACTAGCTGTAAGTAGGAATAACCGATTATCATGTACCATAGTTGTGTGATCTGAACGAGCAAGATGAAGTCTCGCAAACGTCCCGTAGCACGCTCATCCCCTTATACCCCGCCTCGTTTCCGCCTTTCGCTTACCCGAACCTATCGTTGTGTCGGAGTACCCTTTCTGCTAGCAAGCATAACACTAAGCAAATAGTTATTTCGATGGCGCCTTCATTATGTCGAAAACTAACCGCAGCACCCACCAGTACCAATTTCAATTTGACCCACTACTGTTTTTTTATGAGTAAGGCAAGCGCAGCTGTCATGAGATAAGGCTTCACAGTACATGCCGTGTTTTGACTCAGCTGTGTGAGTTCAGTGAAAAAGGCGATGACTCCGCAACCCTCCCCGATTGCAGACCTGCTCATTGTGTACTAGTGTGCTCTAAAAATGACATATCGCTTATTGTATCTGCCCGTACAATATGTATCTGTCAGTGTACCCATAAGTTTTGTGCAACTCATCAATAAAAGCTCACTGAAAACCCGTATTGTGCAAGTGTTTTGTTGACCCGTAGTAGCGATAGGAATTGAAGGGGGTTGAAATCCGTCACCCCAAATCGACGACCCACTTTCAGGTTTGTCACGCGCATCGAAGAAACAAACCTCAGCGTGACTCGCCGATTACAAATCATTTTGTTAATCAGTGTTGTTGTAAGGTGCGACTCGTGCGACTTATTAGAAAAATTTATGAACTCACGCTGAGCACCCAAAATAAGAAATTTAGGTACGCGCGGATCCGACGTTAAACATCTAGGGATTTGTCGGACCCCAGTGGGGGCCACTGGCTAAAGTAAAACTAAGTAAATTGCCCATTTTTAGAAAGTCAGAAAGAATCTTACACTTCCCGGGTTTGGACGTGGATAGGGAATAGTGGAACGGTCTCTTTGGCCTGTGAGCAGGTGACGGCGCCGACCTCCCTGGGGACCTCAAAGGTCGTACCTCGTAGACTACGTGCGAAGCTCGTCCGGCAGGATCAGAACACATCCTGTGAAGCGCTCCTGCGGCTTGCTAAGCTCCGTCATTTCTTGGGCCTGACTCGCGCGGGAAAAGACATTCGAGTAATTGAAACCCGTCAGGTCCGCCCTTGAAGTCACGATAGCCGGGGTCGTATGGGCATTACGTCTGGGAAGTGCGTAATGCAGCAGCGTCACGTCGATTTTATTACATTAGCAAAATATCCGGGGTATCTACAATTTGGCCAGCTAGTAGCTTTTGACATTGTAAAAATAAAATGCTCCGGTAAGTTTTAGCAATAATGTATATGGTAGCTTTGTGGTAGATCTACCGCATGAATATCCTGTAAAAATAGTAGAATTCAAAAAAAAAACAGGTTTCAACATTTTTCATGACATTTCATAACTTCTGAAAACATAGTAGTAGCTATTGTAGCTGGCATAGTCTGCTAGTTCGGAAAAAACTCGATAGTTAAATTGCAAAATTATGAATTATCGAATTATTGCATAGATGTATAGTTGCAAAATTGGACGAAAACATTTTTCTCTGAATCCAGTTAGACAATAGGTCTTTATTTTTAGAATGAATTATAATTTTTGTCCGGACAATCTGCTATCCCACCTTTATGTGTCAGAAATTTTGCTCTTTTGGGTGATCCTGTCCACACATGAACAGCTTTATCATAACTCGATATAAAAACTGGGAATGGACCCCAAATCACTGGAACAAATATGAAAACCAGCAGACAGTGAAAAACAAGCGAATGGGACATAAAATCACAAATTGCCGGGGATTTATTCGGACGAAGTAGAACATGTGAAGCGTATAGACCACGAAACATACACACAAAATACAGCACTGTAATGCCCTTGGCTTCAACAGTGCGATAACATATTAGTGGAAACAATCTTTGCGACAAATTTTGCCGGAAAAAAACTTAATGCAACTTCGAAACCATCTCAAAGCATCAACGAGTTCACATCTCGACAACCGATAGATATATCGGAGTCAAACTGGGTTCATTTTGTAGAGCAAATAAGCTATGCTATACTAAGCAGCTCTTTTACGCTGGTCATACGTCAAATAATTTACTAAAATGCAGCAAATATGCTTTCGAAGTTTGATCAAAATTTAAGTTCACGTTATGAGCAAAGAGTCTTTTCATTTTGTTATAGCAAGAAGATTCCAAATAATCGAATTAGTTTCGCTTTGTTTTAGTTTAAAATTATTAATAAAAGAATTTTCATTACTATCTTTTTTAAATAAAAAATTATAGATTGTGGGATTTTATCAACTAGTGCATAATAATACGCTTTTATTACATCTTTACTCTTCACACCATAGATCCATTTACGTTATTGGGCAATTTGTATGTTTTTGTTACTGATGTTTTGTGTGTATCCTGTAACCTACCTTTTATATTCCAGGCGTGTGCCCTTTTCCTGGCGCTGCTACAGGGACCGGAGGACGTATTCGTGATACACATTCGGCTGGCCGTGGTTCTCATGTCATTGCTGCTATAAGTGCCTATTGCGTGGGTAGTCTATTGATACCAGGTGATTATTTTGTTACTTTAACAACGGAGTTCAGGCATTTAAACAGATGATATACCGTTACAATCAGAATTAGGTGCTCAAAAACCGAACAAAGTTTCGTTCGATTTCGATCGTTTTCGTTTAAACGAAAATCGATCGTTTGCGGTTAAGTTAACGAAATTCGACTACGTTTAATCGAAAGCGATCGTTTGTTACTGTTATTTATTTGTACGTATATATGGGCACACAACGACTATATAATTTGCATTGATAAATTTGCTACTCTGCATTTATTCAATTTACCATTATAATTACTGTTGTTTAGGTGTTTTAAAAGTAAAGCCAAACAGCAAATAAATTTTTTGGGCCAAGGTGCAGTAATGTTTGCATTATTTAGAATCATACGTCATTATAGCTTGCTCAAAAATCTCCTATTTTCAACATGCCAAACGTCCAGAATACTGTAAAGCATACGACATAATATACGACATGTAAACAGTACGACAAAATAAACGTACTAAAATAACAAGATAAACAGATTGACGGGTCAATAGAAATAATACTGTGATGCACAGCAATAAAGAATATAATATACATTATTGAGGCAATAGTTACGTATGAATATAGAAAATATAGTACACGCACCTTAGTGATGTAATATTACATTGTACAAACGCAGTCTGATGTGGTTAACTTTGCATTGTTTCTGTCACGATTTTTTGTCATCCCTGATAATTTATAACTAATTAATAGCCTTAACGTACTTGTAGTACATAATATGTTCTGCGTTGAGTGGAACTTCGTTAGTTGGTATTTAATTGAAATTCGTTAATTTGTGTTTAATCGAACTTCGTTACTTTGTGTTTAACAGAAATTCGTTAGTTTGCGTTTAATCGAACTTCGTTAGTTGCGTTTTCGTTTAAAGTATAAAGTAAGTTCGTTCGATTTTATGTGCACTTAATTCTGATTATAACTGTACAGTGTTATCATTTTGGGTTCACCCAAGACCAATTACAACCATTAATTACTGCGCCTGCTTTTCTGGCAAAAGACACCTAGCCGGATCCAGAATGCCAGTTTTAAACGTTTGCACATTTTTGGTCCTGTTAGCTCTAAACATATAAATTTGGTAAATTTTAGCACCGAAATAGTAAAAGTTTGCCATTTTTTCAATATATGTAGATGTATACATCATTGGAATGTGTGTATAAGTTTCGGGTTGCTGAATACGATTAAAGGAATATATTGTATTTGCATGGTAGGCGGCAAATAAGACAAGGCTGGGTCCTACAATGTAAAAATCAATCTTCAAATTATAATTTTTCTTAAAATTTCTGACTTATGAATTTAAAACATTTCGTTTTGGTCATTGTTGGTCTTTAAATGTATTGCTATATTAATATCTTGACATTTTGATAGTTATAAAAAGCCAATGCATAGTTTCTTATTTTAAACTTATATTTCAAAAATGTGCTTTGGGTTCACGAAACGAAATTTGAAAAAAGTGCAGTAAAAATTGTGAACACATTACGAGCACGCTTCGAATAATATAATATTATATTAATGTCCTAACGGCCGTTGAGCGAACTGTATCTATATATGACAAGTACTAGTATGTCCTTCAAATAGCGGTACATCGTTCGTAAGAGCAAAAACATCGTAACTAACACCATTTAAACCGGAACCTGGTTTTCGAAGTTTATACATAGTAAAACAGATGAAGGAAGAAATGAAGGTATAGTGGATTTAAAATGCATTAAAAATAACTTTACATTAAACTTAATGTATTGCGATGGCATTATTGCCTTTCTGAAACTTTAAAGAGATTGAAGAAGCTAATAACGTTTCTTTATTGATCAATATCTCGGTTTTTGGACACCCAAAGCGAAAAATATCTTCCACTATACAGCCTTACGTATACTGCGTCAAATTGTATGTGCTTACAACGCAATGAGCGCAGAATAAACACTTTCGCTCTGTCTCCAGTTGCCTCTCTTTACTACACACACGTTTCTTACATGTTGTTTTGTAGGAAACTTGAAATTATTGGTTTATATGGTTCTAAGACAAAGCAATAGAGGTAATTTTCTGATCAGTGGTCAGAGACATTGTCTAGGTTAGCTTTGTGCAAACAGTGCCCGTCAGTTAGATGATAATGATGATAACTTTCTAATCACAATGCTATAAATGATATAAACTATGATACTGCTCGCACAGTTTCATTAAATACTGATCATTGCCAGAAAAAGCAGTTTCTGCTGCGTTTACAGATAACGTTACTTTACTTTAATGTAGACTGATTTACGAAGTTTACGGGCGCACTGGCTGGTGCTTGACGGAATTTATGTTAGCTAAGCTTACGCTAAGTATTTCTACGTAATCCATACTCTGTTACCGAGTTGGACGTTTAATTCGAACATACCACACAGACTTCTGAATGTGTAAAATAGCTGCAACAAGCATCGACCTGGCTTTGTTTTGTTAGCAAGCGCCTGCTGGTTAAGATGAAAAATTCCTACTGGAATTATTTGCCCTACTTACGTTTCACACAGCAAATTGCTGAGTTAATCTTTTCTTTTGTTTGGTTGTATTTGAACTTTATCATTGTTTATATGTATATATTACATACGTTTGGGCTATAGATGAAGCAAAATGTGGAAAATCTCAAACAAAATTTTTAAGCCGGAATTCCGGTATGGTTTTTGTCCTTTGCCGGAATCGGAATACCGGTTACTCCCTGCTTTTTGTATTAACTATTATTTAATAACGTTACAAATAAGTACGCTTGTGTTTTGGTATTACGCATTTTTGACGATAAAATTTTTTCCTCTCTCTCTCTGTCCACATGCCCCTGAAAAAACACTTGGACTTTTTTGCATTAGGGTCATTTCACGAAACCATGTCATTTTAGTCGGGGGGGGGGGCTACATCGGAACTTTTTGGCCCATACCACCAGTCTTTTGTAAGGAAATTTAATGTCGCTGTGAGATGTAGTAATAGCATATCCGACGATCATAACGAGGTATGGTGGACCTCTGTACCCCAAACATAGCAGGAGCCAGAGGCCCTCAACCCGGGTTGGTCAAATGAAGCCAAAAACACAGTCCTAATATAAACGTTCGCCGTATCGCTAGCACGTGATACATATATGTGTTTTTCATTTCACTGTGATCCATTGGTATTTGCTAATTTTTCCGGAAAAACTTGGGAGTAAGCATCGACACTGAAGCTGACGTCAAGCTTCCGAAAATTTTTTTCGTGACATGTAGCCCCCACCGACCAAGGTCAAATCTGGCAGCTTTCAGACGCTGGTAAATAACGTAAAAGTGCACTAGCGCCAAAAATGCTATATAACGGTAATCGCAATCAGTACAGGTGTTATTGAAAAAAAGAATATCAGCGTCTGTCCATGTGTTATTTCATTATGAGGTCGAAGGTCATAAAATGCCAAAAATGGGGTATGCAAAATGTAGCCCCCCCGACCTGACCAAACTTAAATTTAAAAAAGCCAAATTTAGCATACAGTCTTACAATAGGCCGGATATAAACATAGTAAAGCCCCACTAGAATCGACCCATCTATTAAAAATTTTTAATGAAAATGTAGCCCCCCCCGACCTGGCGTGTAGCCCCCCCGACCGCATGTATAATAAAAGTAATCGAAGGTCGCAAGAATCATATTAGTATATAAGTTCATCATCATTGCACTATGATATGGGGCCGTGCTGTTAACTGGGCAGCTAGGAAACCCTTCTGCCTGCCCGCACATCTATTACACGCATTGTCCTTGGTATCATTACTTAAATGTAAACTGGTCATAGATCTATTGTATTTGTTTTACACCAGCTTACATCTAGAATGTATAGAAGTAGCTAAAGTTTGGCGCGTTACATGTTGTAGGAAGCTGTAGCCCCCCCGACCTGAGGTGTAGCCCCCCCGACCTGAGGTGTAGCCCCCCCCCCCGACCTGAGGTGTAGCCCCCCGACTCAACATATCGGGGTGCCATTTTTTACAAGGCCTAAGGATCTGCCTGAAATTTTTTCTCAGACGTCCCCCGCTCATGGTTGGCTTGTGAGCATAAAATGGTATCTGTAGGTGCTGTCTCCGTTGCGCTAGAAAAACTTCTGCGACAGGCTTGTTCTAAATTGGTCGATTTTAACCCCAATAATGCCCTAGCAGCATCAATTTTAGGTCGCAAGTGCTCCAAATGGCTTGACTAGGACCATTTTGGATGGACTTGCATAAAAACATACCATGGTTCGCGTGTCACTCCGTCAACACTACAGAATAATGACTTATTTCGGATTAAAATTTGACCCCCAGGGGGCCCTTTCCAACCCCTGTAGCAGGTTTCAGGTAGCTCGTTTTGCATAGAGACCTCGATATTCGAAAAATTCAGGGTTTTTTACATCGGAAGGGTCTAGACACTGTACATTCGAAAACGTTTCATTTTGGCTTCAAAAAGTGGTGTTTCAAAAGTACATGGTTTCGTGAAATGACCCATTAATCATGTTGCCACGTTTGTCAGAGTTCCATTAAGCAAAAATATCTTAGGTGAATATATATTTATTAGTAATGTGAAATGTCTCACCTTAATAAACGTTTGTCCCATCGTCCTGCAATGACAAGTGCTAATTCCAAACACCAAAATTGATACAATTTTGCAAAAGCCAATAGCCAAACAGCTCGATCGTTGAAAAATTGTCATTATCAACAAATTAACAACATTTCACTTCGGGGTTCCGCTGGGCCTCCGAAAATAGGGGTCGCGGGCTTCTAAAAATCTCGGCGTCAGCCTCCCGATTTTGACGGTTTCGACCATGAAGCCCACAGGGTGAAACTTTGGTGGATTAAGCTCAGCGAAATTTTGGTAATTCAGCCTTGCAGGGCGAAATTTTGGGATTGTTTTGGAAAACAAGTTGACGAAAAATTAGTTTTCAGCAAAACAATGGCGGGGTCACGGCCGATCGCGAATAGGGGTCAGCGTGTCTGGGTGAGGCAGGACCCAATGGGGGATGGGGGCTCGAAGGCAATATAGATCGGCCTGCCATGTCTCTCCTTCCAGGCCCTATAGCGGAATGCCGGCCACGACATCCAATAGCCATGGTCCCATATGAAAAGTCCTCCATACTCGTGGATTAACTATCTATACAGCATATACACTTGACACAGAAAAATAACATATACACAAGAATGTCCTTACTACAGCGAACCATATCACTACTCGACTTAAGCTAAACGTCACAGTTTGTATAAAAATATGGTTACTGTCGAGCGGAATCATCTTGATATTAAACGGGATCATTTTCGTTGTAGTCTAATGGTTCAACGCTTTCTGCATTCGAACCCAACTGGGGAAGACTGCTGTAAAACTGTAAGGCGTAATCATCGGTAATAATACGATTGTTACCTTTAAACAACGACAGGTCCAAATATTTTTGTTTCGTATACTTGAGCACTAAAAATCTACACATTCCGTTCCTGCAGACGTTCTTTCTGTTGCAAATATATGGAGTTTTTTTGTCAATGAATGTACTTATGGCATTTTTAGACGATGTCACAGGTGTGACATAAACAACATATTTTACGAAAAATCCTATTTTGGCAAAAATGTCACTACTTTTATTGCATTATAAGGACGAAATTATATGCTTTATAATATACTTCAATGCCAAATAAGATTGACAGTCGCGTGGATTGATTTTACTGTTTGCTGTTTAGGTTACACACTACCTTGGGAAAGAAATAGCTGGAAGTATCCGTCGAGTTTATCAACTCCATTAAACGTGTTACTGTCCGCGAGTGATGGCGCTTCTGATTATGGCAACAAGTTTGGTGAACCCGTCATTGTCGGTTTTGCGCGCTCGTTTGGACTTGAAATTCCTGGTTTAATAGAAGACACTCCGGACTCTAACAATTCAACACATGTCTATCGCTCGAAGTCTCGAGTTGAGTGGGTTAAACCGATTATGTTCAGCGGAGGAGTTGGTACTATAGATGGGTCGAATGTAACTAAACGACAACCAGTTAAAGGTGATCAAATTTAATTTATTAACGAACATAGAAAACTGTAAAAAATCAATGTGAGGGCTGAGATAAAATTGCATTTATTTTACTGGCTGTGCATTGTTATTTTATGCTTAATTCGGTTATGTTTAAAAATGCGTTAGTTATTTTTGATCATATATTTTTGGTTTAATTCCCGTGCATTTATTCAAGGTAAACTGATTGTATCAATTCTGCTCACTGTATCGCTCCCAGTGCCTTTGGAAACTGTTTGGATCTTAGTTTTTAGCGTCTGTGGTGTTGTCAATTATCGGCGTTTTGTAAACAGTCCGTTTGGAGGATGCAATGCTGATTTTAATATATTCAATCTATCATCGATGCGGATTTGCAAAAGCGTCATCTTAAATGCGTCAAGGAGCGCAATTAATCGGCGAATTGGGGCAACATATTTTAAGAAAGCTTTGACTAATGAAAAGTGCGAAATTGTTTCTAGTAAATCAATGTATGCATTAAATCGTAATGTAGTTGAATGCAAATAATTATCTGGGGTCAATAAGCTTTGTTCCAGTGAAAGTCCGCCTGTTGCTCGCTTTTGTTGTTTTGTAAGCACAATCCTCGCTATTGTATTACAATCAAGATCGATAGAAATTTTATTTGTTCGAAATAGATTGATTTTTTACACTTATTTCTGGCCGTGACTGTGCAATACTCTCCAAAAATGTCTCGGTCAGTCGGAAGGAATTCAGTCTATAATATGAATTTTATATTGAGTTTAGTCTTTAGCAATTTCTAGCAAGTGTCACTGACCCGAAGTATGACAATCAATCAGGCAAGTACTGTAAGGACAAAAAGCTCAGTCGACCTCTGGCAAATTTCACCAACCGAGGTCACACCTTAAGCAATATTGATTTTGTTGATCTCTGCATAAGTATATGGCTGTTTTACACGACTGTGATCAATACATGATAAACCATTTCTTGCAATCTGTAATATATCCCGCGTGGAAAAATATACTGGGCGCAACTTTAGGGACTTTTGAATTGAAAGGCGCAATATGGCTAGAAAAATGACCTAATAACATATAAAATAGTTGTCGCTAGTTAAATAATTTAGTTATAAATAGAATAAATTTTATAATTATTTTTAAATGTTGTGAAAGTTGTATTGTGAAACCGCACTCCTAATTCTATGAATATGTTAGGAGGAGAATGTTTTGTTGTTGGCTTCTAGTTTGCACTTTTCACTTTGAACAATTTTGCAGTATGTGACTTAATCATTCTGTCAAACACTTTGAACTAGCGCCAACAATAATTGCTGTCACCTAAAGCTAATGTAATTGTTACTTGTGTATAATTTATTCCATACACAGCATGTCCAACGAAATGTTATGGCAGCGCTCTTTTTTTTGAGAAATTTTAAGTTTTGTTCCAAGGGTTTTCGAATTTTGCTTGATAACTTTTATATTTTTGCGCGTTTTTAACGTTGGTTCTACAGTTGTTGCACGTGGATTAACTACTGTTAGATGTAAGTTCTTTCACTGCAGTACTTTCGTTTTAGTACTGTATGTACCGTCGCGCTCCCGAGTATTAACTGCATAATACGCACGCGAATGCACACGCACAGAAATGTGTTTAAACGCACCCACACGCGAATAGGTTTAAACGCACACTCACTTCAAACACGTTGAACGCCACCAACGTAAATCTATTTAAATACACACGAAGAAATGTGTTTAAGCGCACGCGAACGCGTTTCAGCCGCACACATGCAAAAGCGTTTAAGTTTATTTGCGCTCGTTCAAGTGCGTTTTTTGTGAAGTTGATGCTGTCCCTGCTGAAACGTATAATACGCGTACGGAAACAAAATTGTCCAATCATGATATATTTTTGGCATGCGGATAGTACACGGATGTATGAAGATTCTTGCTCTTCATAAGGCAAGCTGTATACATAGGAAAATCTCAAAAGCTCCGGCAAAGAAATAACCTGACCCTTAATAATAGCCTAGAAGCGGTCTACTGGAGCTTTTTCGTTTTTCTGATCATGAAACGGCAACATCAGTTCAGTGGAGCCTATGTTAGTTAACTTTTCAATGTGTCGACGACGACACTGTTGACCTGAAATGTTGGTTTTGGATCATGAGGTTAGACACCTAGGTTTACAAACGTCCACCGGGCCCTTATCCGAAATCTAGTAGCATAAAAATATTATGAAGCAGAAAATTTTATATCCTATTATTGACTAAAGTATTTGGAGTCGAGTTCGTATTTCTATGCATAATATATTGAATATTATTATAACCAATTTAAGCCTTCCTCCAATTTTGTGTCACCATCAGCTTTGACCGGGAATCCGACTTAGTGCCTTCCATATGTTTTGAGACCAAGTGGACAGGCCAGTTTTCAACATTGGTTTCTTCAATCTGCTTAGTATATATACTATAATTGTAGGCAACCTAGTTGTAAAGGTTGGCGGCCCGGTTTATCGAATCGGAATGGGAGGTGGATCTGCATC
>JASANE010006394.1:0-10457 GCA_030248225.1 Trileptium ribeirensis | reverse complement strand
TAATTACAATGGTTTGGTTATCTGGATACCAGCACAGACATTTCACGCCTTATAAGGTTTTTAATGAACATTAGCGTTTTTTAAAAATAATTAATAATTTTCATTTCGGTGATCCAAACAAATGGTGTTGTGAAATAGAATCCATCACAGTTGTACTGTACTTTTCAAAGAGTCTAAGAGCGACTACCAACGAGCCCCATTCACCGAAAGAATTTGGTCTGTCGTCACATTTTTTAATATTGCGTTGATACTTTCGTATGAGCTATTATAAGGTTTGGCGAAACACAGAATACGTTGTGCTGTTTGTGAACTCCTATCAGACCACCACTATGAAAGGCTTCACGGGTTTCAGCAGTTCTAGGCTGGTATGTAAATCAAACACACAGCCTGTTTCAGGTGATTACATATAATGACAACTATATATGAAACCATGCTCGCTCAGTTTCATCCGTGTGTACGATATCTTTCACCAAAATACATTTCTGTAAAGTAACTAAGTCAAAAATGGGTAACCACCCCTCTGTTTACACTGAAATTTTTGTTGTAAAGTAAATTCAAAGAGGGCCAAATATGATATATATTTAATTATAGAACTTATGTAATATAGATTTATAGAGCTATTCAATACTAAACTCTGTAACACAGCCGATGATGTAGAAGATAACTGAATGATTAATCATAGTCACCGGGAGCATGCGGCCAATTGCTCAAGCCACGCTTACGTCTACATGTCTCGTATATACAGGATGACAAGAATAGCACTCTTTACATCCAAAATACCTTTTAGGCAGGATTAATCTTTTGGTCGTCGTTGAGCTAGCAGGATCTTACAATAATCATATATGTTGTAACTGTATAATATTGGGGTTTCAGAAATATGACAGCGTTAGAAATGATTCGGCCATTCCACTCTTAAGACAGGAATCTGTAACAGGTAGTCATAACAGACTAAAATCTTTAGGTGCTAGTCGTAATAACTTTTGCCTCTAAAGGCTAGCTGTTAGGAAGTTTTGTCTCTTGCAGCCAGCTATTACAACACATAGAAATCACTTACAGGCTACCGTTAGATATTTGAAACTCTAATGTACAGCGTTAGAGATTACAGCGTTAGATTTTACTGATGACTACAAGAGACAAAAGTTTCTAATAGCTAGCCATTATATACAAAAAATGAGCCATGCCTAATTGCAAAAGGTTTTATTCTCAAACGGCTAGATGTTGCAGATTCTTGTTTCTTTGTTTGCAATAGCCAAAACTTTCTTACATCCATCTGTTAGAAGTTTTAATATTAAACAAGGAGTCGTTTTAAACATAAAGGTCTCTAAGAAACTAAAATATCGTATAACTATCTATTAGGGATTTTAGCTTCAGGCAAAAAGCTGCTAGAGACAAAACTGCCCACTTTTAGCACGTATTATCCTGTGATACCTGCATTTCTAAGGCTTGCCCCAATTTTCAAAAAACTGTCAATTTTTGCCAATGTTAGCAAAAAGCTGCTAGAGACAAAACTGCCCACTTTTCGTACGTATTATCCTATGATACCTACATTGCTAAGGCTTGCCCCAATTTTCAAAAACTGTCAATTTTTGCCAATCTTAGCAAATTTTTTGTGCATTGGACAAGCGGCGTGTGGACCTGTACGACGCAGCTTCAGGTGGGTAAGTGTAAGTATGGCTTAAGGGAGTCCAGCGCAGAGGTGGGTAACCCTCTACCCGATCCCTATTCAGTTAAGTCGCAGGATTCTTAATGTGCGTCGCAAATTATCCTACTCTCTTAATGGTATTAATCAGGTGTCTCCAAGTTATACTTAGGGTGTATGCTGATTACCATTTTCGTGGTAATCGCAGCCAAAGTTGCCGAAACACAAGCCATGAAGGGATGCCAAATCCAACATGGAAACTCTGTTACATTCCGAGAAAACTCGTGCCCATTTTACAGGTGGTTACGCTGGAGCAACGCGCCGGGGATTCATAATTTTGAACCTGTGACGTACCACCGTATCGGACACATCATACTCTCTTAAATATTACTAAATGTTTAGTAGTAGCAAATTAATGGGGCAATATGTAAATACCGCATGGAAACAGCTAAAAATAGCATTAATGCTTACTATATGTAAAGGTGTAAAATTAAACTCGTCGTTCCTGCTTATATTTAGTGCCGACATGACTGGCATCTAGTGTCTCGGTGGGTGGACACTAAGCACATTGTCGCAGTACCAAACAATAGCAAGCATATGACAGAGATATATAATCGTGTTTCCGAATGATACTTGACAAACTTAAAAGTACACCTACTGTTTGCTCGAATGTTATCTCCAAAACAGCATAATCTAACAAGCATTGAAGCACTATCTCTTTGTTTTCTTTTATACCATGTCTTGTATATGTGTTGTCATCTAGTTGTGTGCTGTTAAGACTAATAGATATAACAACCATTATACTAAGTTTGTAATTTCACTTTTGCTAAATAGCCTTAAAGGTCTCATAGTTAAACAAATATTACACCAGAATGTCTAGCAAGTTTTGTATCGTTTTGGGGCACGGAAAATATATTTGGAACGGAAATACGATATCGCGTTTTATCATGTTTGTAAAGGCAAACACAATTGTGACATCCACCGTTATCAATATGAACGATAGCAATATAGCAACACCACATCATTTGGCTACTACCATCGAACCATTATCGAATGTTTGTCGTTGTGTACGTCGTCGTGTTACGTTTAAACAGCTATGTAGGTATGAGTGACTTACACTTTTTGTTCGTATAAAAGACGAAGTTTAAAATAAACTATTTTAAAGTCAGTTTTCTCGCTATTGTTATAGCTGGAAGTAGGTGACCTAAAGAGCAACCCTTTTTATCGGGTATAAAACTTGATGCAAGGTAAATTCAAAGGGAGAACGAAGGCAGAATGTTGTGACGTGGCCAAATATGGTTACCTGAAAGTACTTAATGACGACTATTAAAGAATGCTTCGATTTGTGTTAATTAAATTTTATAATAGCAACGATTAATTATTTCTTTGCTAATTTATTAATTATTTATTTTCTTTGTTTAAATAAATTAATAACTATTGCAGCATTTTTAAGACGTGAACAGACTAAAATGACGCGTGGATAGTATGCAAACTGTGATCCAAATTGTCTTTTCAAAAATGGACCGGTTTTACGACGGTTATCCGCGAAATTTTGATAGATAGGTTTCTATGTTTTTATTTTTGCAACGTTAGTGCAGTTTTCCACCGTTAGATTTGGTCCGCCCGCTGTAATTTACTAATGTGCAGTATATCTGCAGCACTTCAGAACTCTTTGGGAGACACGCAATGTAGTTAAAGCGATCCGCAATATAACGCATAACACCTTGACGTAAGCATGGCCTAGTGGTGTGGAGCACCGTCCTATAAATTCAGAAGGCCAATTCAAAGATCAATTGCCGTCATCACCAGTCGTTTTTGCATTTTTTATTTCAGCAAATGGCGCTCCTAACATACAAAAACATTACCTGAATAACATAGCACTAATCAAAAGGACAGTGAAGACCTTGTTACCTCGTTGTTGCTATTGATGTGAATTGATAAAGGCGAATTAATATGCCACAGTCGAGTCTATGTAACTTCGTAAATATTAATGAGGATAATTATAGGATTTTAGGTCACAGGATAACGGGTTTCAGGTTTAATATAAGAGATATGTAAATTTTTAAACAAAAAATTGTTACATATAAGAACTATATGATGTTATAAACGTAGTGAAAACGAATAACAAACATATATCTGCGGTATTATTCTATTATTACGATCATAGACATAGCACAGGATCAACGAACTCAGCAGTCGGGAAGTTCGCACCATTTTGTAGCATTTACTACACTGAATTTTAGTTTGCTGTTTAGCTAATGGTCGTAGAAATCATAGCCTTTGAATCTAATGTATACATGAACCATATTTCAGTTTCTATTGTTCTCGACAAAAGATTAATCAACCCTATATGATACCGGAAGAATATGAATATGACTGCATGACGAGGCACATTTAAATGTTTAAATGCTGTTATATTCGAAACTAATAATGCTGTGATTTCCACAGTCTACCCACACTCCCGTGTGGTAATATTATGAACACGATATCTTACTTTTGTACTACACGTGTTTCGTGAAAATATCTGATACATCCTTAACAGTTAATCAATCATATTACTACACGCTAAAATATCTGATACGTATACGTGAATCTGATTATACACGATTATTAACTGTTTATGACAAGGACAGTCAATATGATGTGTATGTACAGTTAAAGGTAAATGTTAAATTTGTTATTTCACAAAAGGGCCTTCTTGACAATTTGTGCAAAACTGACCCGTTTACTGTACACCATTTTGTTAGTGTTCAGGCTCTAGCGTTAGATTTAAAAATACAGCTGCAGCTGTACGGGCGTGACAATGCTGTACGCATAACGCACAGCCAGTATAAAAGTGAACGCAATGTTATTATCTGAGACAAAACACAAACCTTAAAAAGATTTTTCGTGAAGTTGTAATTTTTATTGCAGGCGGCATTGCGTCGCGTTCCGGAATAGCACATGTCACGCAGATCGAGTCCTATATAATTAGGTCAGAATATATATTAGTGTTGAGCAACAGCCAGCTTTGAAGTCAAGCAATCGGCCTACGGCTCAACAGGTGGGCGACGACCTATTTACGGCAAGATCCTTATCTTGTTTCGATACGAATTACGAACTTAATATTCGTAAACAGTTCTTCAGCATTTGTTCGGAAATTCACTCGTTTTACCTGCATACAATATATACTTGCATGACAAGATGGTACCAGACGGTACTAAATTCTTGCATGATAGCAATCTGCATTATACGATATGCTAAACGCCTTCGTCGGTGAATCCCAACTACCTCGAAACCTGAACTTCAACAAAAATTAAACAAGAAAGCGAAAGCAAAAACAATTACAGATCTTAACGACTAGCTATAACATGTTAATAATTTTGTCAATTCATTAACAGCTACAAATATAATTCAGAAAAGAATAGAAATTCGTTTGGACCGTCGAGACCGCAACCGTCACCGTGGACATAGCCAAAAATAGTAAAAGGCATAACAAAGGACTTTATTTTTGCGGTAAAATAATACAATGGGGTATCCTTCGCTGGTGTAAAGCTGTAGGTTTGGTGCAAAAATTGCGTATATTATCCTCCAATGTAGTTCACTAAAGAAACAACGGTAGTTCAAAAAGTTTCCGTAGTCTCGTTTGATTCACTGGCATACAGCAATAAACCTATAGACCACGGGCCGACCGACGGCACATAACTGCTCACCGACCGCTTTCGCGACAATTAACTTCAAAAAAATTTAAAGGCCGACCGTTAGCCATCCGGCCGTAGTTTATTGCGACGGTTGCCAACATTAATATGTATGAGTTATTAACCAAATGTTTCCGATTTTGCTGGAAAAATTATTACCGATATGTGATTTAGTGTTGCCGTTGTTTTAGGTTAAGCAGCGGATTATTGATTTATACCGATGATGGCACCGTTTGTATAGCACCGGGCAGAAATACCTGTTCATACTACATCACTGGTGCTGCAATACATCTTCAGTATTCCATGTTCTTGGTTAGCTCCCTAAATTAATGTAATGTTTAGATCCTGTTCCATAGCTGAGATGGCAAATAATCGAGCAAAATTTTTCATAAGTAGTGAGAAGTACTATAAGTAAAAAAGTTTTTTTTATCCTGAACGTAATTCATAATGTGGTGACATCAAAACTCATCACTGCTATAAAGCTACGATGTTACAAAGCGGACGAGTTAAATTCTGCGTGTCGGTTGGAGTTAGCAGTACGAATGTGATGTAAAATAGTGATGCATTGTGTCAACGACATACCACTGAATATATCTGCACATTTTACTTCAGGCAAAAATTAACTCGTACATTTCTTTTCCGGTAACTTTTTCCCCATGCAAATAGCAGAATGGAACTCCTGCATGTGAAAATAAACTATATCTTTCATCAGTAACTTACACAATTTTAAACCTATGTTACGACACAAATGGAGATCCGAAGGCAAGCGTTTTGCATTAGATGGATAAAATTTCAAGCTACATGACATAGAGCTCATAGTTTAATTAAAAAATTCGGTGGATATTATGCAAAGTCATGTCCTTAGTCTACGAATTTCCCAAAGATTGTACATCATTCACAGAGAAGTGCGTGGACGAATTACACACCATAAGCTTCGGTAGCGACCATGTTGTAAGGAAACAATATTGTCGTCGCATTATGTTATTATGTTATTGCAATCATAACGCAATCAATAGCACAAGCTAAAATATTGCTGCTGCAATAACATTGGCTTATGTATATGATATGTAATATTGGTTTGCTGACTATCAAACTCATATCCTGCTTTAAGTTTCATGTAATTTAAGCAGAGTTGTGGCCTAGCGGCTCACAGCCTACACAAAATTCATTAACAATTTCGATCAAGTGCCATGACAAAGTAGTTATATTTTACACTGGTAGTCAATGTTTCACCAGCAACTTGTGCATTATTAGCTTCAGGTTGTGCTGCTTCTCTTAGATTTAGAAATGCGCTTCAGTCTTAGTCCTGTTAAAATATAAATCGCTCAGCCAATTGTGGCTGTATTTGGAAGTTTATTCTCTATTATTTAATGTTGATTTATTCGATGTCCGCATCGGCGGTGGAACATGGTAAGTTAGAGTTCCTTTTCATCGTTGGGACTTTAGTGCAGTAAAATTCGAGAAAATACGCGATTATTGGGGCAAATACTCAGATTTATGGAAAAGTAGGATGACATATTATACTAATTAGCAACAAAGATACAGTCTCCTAGTTGTGGCCTTTACTGATTTTGGGTTTATGTTCAAATTAAAGGTGTGAAGGCGATGAACCAAACGAATTTTCGTCATTAGTATATGAGAAATATCTTCTGACGCTTAGTATACAGATTTAATTACATAGCTAGGCTTCAGAGTGTATCTTTGGCTTATTTCAAATAATCTATTAAACGCCCAAATTTTAACGATAGCTCGGAACGCTATCGCAGAGACGTTTAAGTTCAACAAACAAGCAGTTTTAAGTATAATGCTTGACGGTGGGCAATGAATAAAACATCATATATGTTGTCCACAAACTAAAAATAGTTAGAGTAATCAGCCGTGGTGTGTGGTTAGATTATACCATTCATGTAAATCGAGACAATCACAAACGACTATATCGCGTGTGCTCACCATACGTGTTTGTTCATTAAAGCGTCTAAACTACAAAATATAGCACGATAACTGACAGTGAAAGTGTGATCAATGTCGAAGTAAATAACGCAGAATTGCCTTTGTTCGTAGTATGATCGCGACCAGCAGGTACTAATTCGAAAAGTTTACACGCATTAATTGTTGTTAAAATTTGCTGAATTATATATACTTATATATAAACATTGTGTTTTACTTATTTGCATTTTTCTGCCTGCATTACTTGATGAAAACGGCTCATTTAACACTAGATTTACGACACTAAATTTATTTACCAATTCTGAGGCTTGATTTTGTACAATTTACAATTTCATATTAAATTTTTGCACAAATTTACCTTTGTTTAAATACCTTTGCTGTTGTTAATGGAAGTATGGTTGAGTGTTCCACTTTTCAATAACTTTACACTTTGTTTAGTAATAGAGGTAATGTAAAATCCTTCAAGGTTCGTTTATCTAGATGACCCTTAACGCAATTAGCTAAAGCAAAAGCATCAAAATGCCTTATGTTTGCCTTGACCATATCCAGTGTTGGATCCAGAAATTTCTCACAGTGGACAGTTTTAAAAATTTTTTTCTGACAGGGGGGCAGTTTGTTAATGAATTATTTTCGACTACTATTTAGCTACATATTTTTCATTTTATCCCTCATATTTCGCGTTTGTGTGGTATGTCAATACTCTGACAGGGAGGGGTATTTATCGCTAGGGACGCCTGCCTTCCCCAGGCTAGTGGGAGATCCGCCAATAGCACTGGGTGGCAATTAATGAAAATGATAAAAAAACAAGCTCCTATCTTCTTAATCACGGTCTAACATTTGAAATTTATTTTGTTGTGTGTCGAGACGTTTCACAAAACAACCATTGCATGGCATTGTAGATCCTGCAATCTTATCTCCGTAAACGCTTTTGCTTAATGTGGTGATCTCATTAAAAAGCGGTTAGTTGTTTGGACAGACGGCTCCGGGCTAAAGCCGTCAATGGTTTTACAGCAAGTAACATTTTTATGGCGTCTGCCGGTTAAAACGTTAACGACATTATAACCACCGGTCAGCTATACTCGTCCCTACAAAATGGGAGGGGCATTATATCTACCCTATATTCGCTTTATTTTTTAGCTATTGTCAAGTTGAAAAGAAACAGAATTTTATCCATCTGAATAACCCACCCGTGGGCTTAGAATTAAATTACTGTGGGGACTGTTAATTTCTAAAGACACTATACGGTAAATGTTTATGGGCTATAATGACCTGTCACATCTAAATACTCATTCATGCAATATTTGGTCTTGCAAACTGCTAATTACACAATTTTAGGTTCATGAAATCCCAATATGATGATATTTTCCATCTGGTCAGACATTGTAGTTAACCTATTTCTCTGATTAATTACCACATATAGTTTTTACCTGGCAGTCTGTATCAAAATAAATACATTTATATATAATTTTTGCTTCACAGACTAATTTTTTATGCAAAATTTTTTTGTTTATAAATATGTAATATCAGATATAAAACCATTTCGTGTACATATCTAATATTACATAGCTATTGGAAGCTGCGTGCACTAACAACGTACTGCTCTAACATATAAACAGCTAATTGGTTAAGGGTCATCTAGATATCTAGATGACCCTTAACGCAATTAGCTGTTTATATGTTAGAGCAGTGACGTTGTTAGTGCACGCAGCTTCCAATAGCTATGTATATTAGATCTGTACACGAAATGGTTTATATCTTATATTACATATTTATAAACAAAAAAATTTTGCATAAAAAATTAGTCTGTGAAGCAAAAATTATGTATAAATTTTCGAGTATTTATTTCGATACAACTGCCAGGTAAAAACCATATGTGGTAATTAATCAGAGAAAATAGGTTAACTACAATGTCTGACCGATGGAAAATATCATCATATTGGGATTTCACGAACCTAAAGTTGTGTAATTAGCAGTTTGCAAGACCAAATCTTGCATGAATGAGTATTTAAATGTGACAGGTCATTATAGCCCATAAACATTTAGCGTATAGTGACTTCAAAAATTAACAGTCCACAGTAATTTAATTCTAACCCACGGGTGGGTTATTCAGATGCATAAAATGCTGTTTCTTTTCAACTTGACAATAGCTAAAAAATAAAGCCAATATAGGGTGGGATATAATGCCCTCCAATTTGTAACAGTATAGCTGACCGGTGGGTTATAATGTCGTCAACGTTTTAACCAGCAGACGCCGTAAAAATGTTATTTGCTGTAAAACCATTGACGGTTTTAGCCCGGAGCCGTCTGTCCAAACAACTAACCGTTCTAATGAGATGACCACATTAAGCAAAAGCGTTTACGGAGATAAATTGCAGGATCTACAATGCCATGCAATGGTTGTTTTGTGAAACGTTCTCGACACACGACGAAATAAATTTCGATGTTAGACCGTGATTAAAAAGATAGTAGCTTGTTTTTTTATCATTTCATTAATTGCCACCCAGTGCTATTGGCGGATCTCCCACTAGCCTGGGGGAAGGCAGGCGTCCCTAGCGATAAATACCCCTCCCTGTCAGAGTATTGACATACCACACAAACGCGAAATATGAGGGATAAAATGAAAAATATGTAGCTAAATAGTAGTCGAAAATAATTCATTACCAAACTGCCCCCCTGTCAGAAAAAAATTTTTAAAACTGTCCACTGTGAGAAATTTCTGGATCCAACACTGGATATGGTCAAGGCAAACATAAGGCATTTTGATGCTTTTTGACAATTCTATTGATTCGTTGATTAATTTTTTCATTATATGTCATTAAAATTTATCAAATACCGCTGCGACAAGAGTGGTAATACGGATAAGATATCGTTGATCGTTTCCTATAAAATGAGAATCTGTTACTTAATGTAGCCAAACTGGACATATAGAATATTAACGTTGCGCGTTTTCGTATATATCCACATTGTAAGTTACACAATGTTTTCGCACATCGAAAATTATAAGATACACCAATTGCCCAACTTATTTGTTTTTTACAAATGTGTAAAGATTAAATGTTAGGTGTTTCCTAGCATCCCCAGCCTGAAATTGGTCGATTTTGAAAATGCCAATCGACTCAGCCGGACGAAGTGAATCAGGAAATATCCATTTCGGCCAGTTTCATGACTATGTTTTTCCATATTTTTGGTTTCCC
>JASANE010006393.1:0-13029 GCA_030248225.1 Trileptium ribeirensis | reverse complement strand
CAGAACGAAAAGGTGATTAAAGACCTTGATTTCTCGTTTAATCTATTGATGTGACTTGATAAACGATGAATTTAGGGACTATGTAGGTTAGCAAATAGCTACGAGCAGGATTATAGGAGCATACATCACAATACAGCAGGCGTCAGGTTGAACATATGACACCAAAAATACTTGAAACCTTTCGGTTCCTTCGAAGCATCTAGTTATGTTCCTCCGCTGCTGTATAATTTTTGAGTAAAATAAACAAATGCAGCAGCAGTATTTATGATTTTTCAGTTGTTGAACAAACTTGAAAGACGCGTGGGCTACGATATAAAGGGCGATCCCAATCGGTTTTCAAATGTGTAGTGGCTTTGTAACGGTCTTGCTGGCCATAAAGCAGCGAAATTCGGAAAGCTATCTTTCTGTGTGTATTATTGCCATATTGGTTAGGTTTATTGTTATCAATTAGTTTCAACCGCTTCGAAATTACTAAAAAGGGTACCAGAATAACTTACAATTTCAGAACAACGTTTCGACTTCTTTGAAAAATCCGAACCACATCTCAAATGACCAACAGTTTAATGCAGAACACGTATTTTAAAACGTGGCCGAATGGTCTGGAGCGCTATACGAATCTAGAATGTAAATACTCAACTTCCGTCGGCACTGAATTTTCACATTTGGACTCGTTTTTTGTCCTATGATACTCCTGACATATAAAATTATTATTGGACTAGCATGGCACTAAGAAAAAGTGATTGAAGACCTTGCTACGTCGTTTATGCTATTGATGTGGATTGATGAACGATGGTTTAAATGTCATCTTTGTTGCTTCAGAAATATTAACGAGCAAAATTATAAGATCGCAATAAGGTTAAGGTTGACCATGCGACACCAAAATTGTAGAATGCCAACGGTCTCTATGAAGCATGCAACATGCTATAATGAAAAATAAGTTTTAAAATACAGGATTAATTTATTGTTTATAGAAATGTTGTCCAGCCAAAAATCTTTTATTACACAAACCATCAATCTTCTCTGAATTTGTCCTATATCGAATTGGGTAAGACGCATGTTTTAAATTAATTAATCTAATATTAGTTCAGTCTACTATTAATCAGTCTGTGAATTATCAAAATTCTATTTCGCTATCCTGCTGAACTGTAAAATACAATATATTTTGTGTATAAATGATGTAACGCTAGAAATGCGTAGTCGGTACTACTGGTATTATCAGTTTTTACCGCATGAGGCGAATTAAGGCGTACAAAAATAATTACATAGAACTGATATAGAGTTTCTTATTAATAAATTGGTGATTGGTTTCCAAAATAGTTTATACTTTAACGAAATATCTTATATATGTAAAATGAGGGTATCTAAATCCATTTTTCACACGCCAAGCCTATCTGGGTTCAAGCCTTAACGCATTTTTCGCTTACCTTTCGTTTTATTATGCTTTCTCGCAGCTATTGTTTCGGTAGATAATTAAACGTAATAAGATAGCAGGTGTTTGAACCGAACCGGTTGATTAGTGGACGAAATTAACTATTAATGACAGCGGTTGCATTGCTTCTCTCTTAAGCCTACTAATAATCTTATGATATTAAGTATAGACTTCAGCTATTGATGGACAAGCGTTTGATTCAAATAATACATTTGTCTAAGTATGAAGTGCTGATCAGTCATGAAAACACCGAGAATAACTATATATATATATATATTGTACATATACATCAATTCTATGTGAATAGAGCAATTCCTGAGTTGATTTTGCCTCAGCTTTAATTTCATTATTCCATTGTATGGCAATATTGCCCAGTCGGCCGCAAAAGTCGATTTAATTACTGGTAAATCTAAGGAAAAAATGGTAAGAAAAGCATCTTGTAGTGCGATGGTTACAGGCGATACTACATTCCCTGACGTTGACTTGTGTAGGTTTAGAATGTCTAGAAATATGATCCACAAATTGGATTTAGGCTTTGGCAGTTAATTTATAATGAATGGCGTAAATCTCACTTACCCTACTAACTGTAGTGCTTAGAATGACTTCGCTCAAAGAAAAAACCCAACCATCTGCATATTTCTAAGATAAACTGTTAGCGATAAACGTTTCCATTTACCATTCATTATTCATAAAATACAAGTTTTGTCGGGGTTCCGACAAGGCCGCTAAAACAGGGTCAGACCCAGAGGGACAGTTGAGAGGAAAGATTAGAAGTTTAGTGGTCACCGGTAAATAAATTTAATTTATTCAATTTAATGAATCTTGATGTAGCCGAATATTTCGTAAAGATAAATGTTAAAATTGTCACGGTGCCTCCAGCACTATGTTTTGTTCATTTTTAGGCCTAAATTGTTATTCTATTTCAAACGTCACATTTTTCGTTGTCACGGGACATTAGTTTCATCGCTGAAGTGATCACGTTTCGGTCGTGAAGGTTGCCAACAATTGGAGCAGTAGGCGAAATAGAGTTCACTCAGACCACATCCGTTCCCCTATTCAGGAATCCCAACGACGGATGGCTTACCAAAATTCGTACCGCTCACAACGTTTCCCCAAAATGCTAAGGTTTAGCCTATTGCACTTGGTTTCAGCTCATCGATTATTTTATGACCACGGGTGAATTTATAACGTTAAACAAAATATGTCCGTGATCTTATAGAGATAAATACGGATCAGACGGATAAGGCTATAGAAATGACTATAAATAATTTCCCATCCAACAATTTGTAATTCGTAAATCTAATTTATAATATTGGTTTACGTCAAATTTCGACTGTACATAAATAAACCAAAACTGTTTGCAGCACTCCGTATCATAAGTCAGTCTCTAAAACAATTATTTTTCTTCAACATTTATTGCTCTACTATCTTATGGCAGGCTCATTAGCTATGTATTTTCTTGGTAAATTTAATCCAATTACTATAAAAGCCATTTTCAATCAATTGCTAATACAGAAAATAAAAAGTGTTTACCTTTACCGGTATCATAGAATAACTGTGGTTTCAAAAGACGAACAATCCCGTGAATATCTATAGTAGACATAAAGAGGGAGAGAGAGATTGCTCACGTCTTTTGGGCGAAGTCATTTAAAAAATGTTGAATGCCAACGAAGACGGCTCTCAGCATATGTGTTTGCCTTTACCTGTGTCATAGAATAACTACGGTTTCAAAAGACCAGCAATCCCGTGAATGTCTATAGTAGACATAAAGAGGGAGGGAGAGATTGCTCACGTCTTTTGGGCGAAGTCATTTAAAAAATGTTGAATGCCAACGAAGACGGCTCTCAGCATATGTGTTTGCCTTTACCTGTGTCATAGAATAACTGTGGTTTCAAAAGACGAACAATCCCGTGAATATCTATAGTAGACATAAAGAGGGAGAGAGAGATTGCTCACGTCTTTTGGGCGAAGTCATTTAAAAAATGTTGAATGCCAACGAAGACGGCTCTCAGCATATGTGTTTGCCTTTACCTGTGTCATAGAATAACTGTGGTTTCAAAAGACGAACAATCCCGTGAATATCTATAGTAGACATAAAGAGGGAGAGAGAGATTGCTCACGTCTTTTGGGCGAAGTCATTTAAAAAATGTTGAATGCCAACGAAGACGGCTTTCGGCATATGTGTTTGCCTTTACCTGTATCATAGAATAACTACGGTTTCAAAAGACCAGCAATCCCGTGAATGTCTATAGTAGACATAAAGAGGGAGGGAGAGATCGCTCACGTCTTTTGGGTGAAGTCATTTAAAAAATGTTGAATGCCAACGAAGACGGCTCTCGGCATATCTCGCACTTCTAGAGGCAAATGCCGAAATTTTGCAAATGAAATGAAAGTGGCCAAGGTGTGGCTAACAGCCGAACTATCGTGCGCCTCCCTATCCCACCCCTTTGCGTGCCAGCTATATTCACCGCTGGTGATCGATCGTCACCTGGTCATTCATTAAATAAGCTCAAACTGATTATATTAATTGTGTTATTCAATTGCTGCAAGAACTTGTGTTTCCGTAGCTAGCTAGCAATATCTTACTTTAAGTGAAACAAAATCCTAATCAGCACTAACCGAATACACTTATATTTCCAACTAATGCTAGTAGAATTGCTTTTCAAATCACATAGAAAGGCTAATTCGTGGAAAAATGTCATAATAATAATAGTACGCTTTTTAAAACAAATGTTATCTAAACATTTATACTTTAATTTAGGCAAACCGGTTTGCATATATATTTAAATTACGGCAGCTATTTGTGATTTAATTTCATATAAACTAGCAATGTCTTACTTTAAGTGAAACAAAATCCTAATCAGCACTAACCGAATACACTTATATTTCCAACTAATGCTAGTAGAATTGCTTTTCAAATCACATAGAAAGGCTAATTCGTTGAAAAATGTCATAATAATAATAGTACGCTTTTTAAAACAAATGTTATATAAACATTTATACTTTAATTAGGCAAACCGGTTTGCATATATATTTAAATTACGGCAGCTATTTGTGATTTAATTTCATATAAACTAGCAATGTCTTACTTTAAGTGAAACAAAATCCTAATCAGCACTAACCGAATACACTTATATTTCCAACTAATGCTAGTAGAATTGCTTTTCAAATCACATAGAAAGGCTAATTCGTTGAAAAATGTCATAATAATAATAGTACGCTTTTTAAAACAAATGTTATATAAACATTTATACTTTAATTAGGCAAACCGGTTTGCATATATATTTAAATTACGGCAGCTATTTGTGATTTAATTTCATATAAACTAGCAATGTCTTACTTTAAGTGAAACAAAATCCTAATCAACACTAACCGAATACACTTATATTTCCAACTAATGCTAGTAGAATTGCTTTTCAAATCACATAGAAAGGCTAATTCGTTGAAAAATGTCATAATAATAATAGTACGCTTTTTAAAACAAATGTTATATAAACATTTATACTTTAATTAGGCAAAACGGTTTGCATATATATTTAAATTACGGCAGCTATTTCTGATTTAATTTCATATAAACTAGCAATATCTTACTTTAAGTGAAACAAAATCCTAATCAGCACTAACCGAATACACTTATATTTCCAACTAATGCTAGTAGAATTGCTTTTCAAATCACATAGATAGGCTAATTGGTTGAAAAATGTCATAATAATAATAGTACGCTTTTTAAAACAAATGTTATATAAACATTTATACTTTAATTAGGCAAACCGGTTTGCATATATATTTAAATTACGGCAGCTATTTGTGATTTAATTTCATATAAACTAGCAATGTCTTACTTTAAGTGAAACAAAATCCTAATCAGCACTAACCGAGTACAATTATATTTCCAACTAATGCTATTTTTTTTTTTTTTAGTAGAATTGCTTTTCAAATGACATAGAAAGGCTAATTCGTTGAAAAATGTCATAATAATAATAGTACCCTTTTTAAAACAAATGTTATATAAACATTTATACTTTAATTAGGCAAACCGGTTTGCATATATATTTAAATTACGGCAGCTATTTGTGATTTAATTTCATATAAACTAGCAATGTCTTACTTTAAGTGAAACAAAATCCAAAACACAAAACAGAGTACATATATATCCACCATCCAGGAGGATTGCTTTCAACCCAAGGAAGGGCATTCGTGAAAAGTAAAAAAAAGAAGTTCCCTATAACAAGATAGATAATATCATTCTCTTTTTAGGCGCACCCGGTTCGCATATATTTAAATTACGGCAGCTATTTGTGATTTATTTTCATATAAACTAGCAATGTCTTACTTTAAGTGAAACAAAATCCTAATCAGCACTAACCGAATACACTTATGTTTCCAACTAATGCTAGTAGAATTGCTTTTCAAATCACATAGAAAGGCTAATTCGTTGAAAAAAATGTCATAATAATAATAGTACTATTTTTAAAAAAAAAGTTATATAAACATTTATACTTTAATTATTTTATTGGTGTGGGGTTTTTTTTTTTTTTTTTTTTTTTAATTATATTTTTTTGCAAACCGGTTTGCATATATATTTAAATTACGGCAGCTATTTGTGATTTAATTTCATATAAACTAGCAATGTCTTACTTTAAGTGAAACAAAATCCTAATCAGCACTAACCGAATATACTTATATTTCCAACTAATGCTAGTAGAATTGCTTTTCAAATCACATAGAAAGGCTAATTCGTTGAAAAATATCATAATAATAATAGTACGCTTTTTAAAACAAATGTTATATAAACATTTATACTTTAATTAGGCAAACCGGTTTGCATATATATTTAAATTACGGCAGCTATTTGTGATTTAATTTCATATAAACTAGCAATATCTTACTTTAAGTGAAACAAAATCCTAATCAGCACTAACCGAATACACTTATATTTCCAACTAATGCTAGTAGAATTGCTTTTCAAATCACATAGATAGGCTAATTCGTTGAAAAATGTCATAATAATAATAATAGTACGCTTTTTAAAACAAATGTTATATAAACATTTATACTTTAATTAGGCAAACCGGTTTGCATATATATTTAAATTACGGCAGCTATTTGTGATTTAATTTCATATAAACTAGCAATGTCTTACTTTAAGTGAAACAAAATCCTAATCAGCACTAACCGAGTACAATTATATTTCCAACTAATGCTAGTACAATTGCTTTTCAAATCACATAGAAATGCTAATTCGTTGAAAAATGTCATAATAATAGTAAACTTTTTAAAACAAATGTTATATAAACATTTATACTTTAATTAGGCAAACCGGTTTGCATATATATTTAAATTACGGCAGCTATTTGTGATTTAATTTCATATAAACTAGCAATATCTTACTTTAAGAGAAACAAAATCCTAATCAGCACTAACCGAGTACACTTATATTTCCAACTAATGCTAGTAGAATTGCTTTTCAAATCACATAGAAAGGCTAATTCGTTGAAAAATGTCATAATAATAATAATAGTACCCTTTTTAAAACAAATGTTACATAAACATTTATACTTTAATTAGGCAAACCGGTTTGCATATATTTTAAATTACGGCAGCTATTTGTGATTTAATTTCATATAAACTAGCAATATCTTACTTTAAGTGAAACAAAATCCTAATCAGCACTAACCGAGTACAATTATATTTCCAACTAATGCTAGTAGAATTGTTTTTCAAATCACATAGAAAGGCTAATTCGTTGAAAAATGTCATAATAATAGTACCCTTTTTAAAACAAATGTTATATAAACATTTATACTTTAATTAGGCAAACTGGTTTGCATATATATTTAAATTACGGCAGCTATTTGTGATTTAAGTTCATATAAACTTTTGTAAAGCTATCGACGACGATATAATATTCAGTACATTTGTACGAAGAAATACAATAATGATTGAGGATATGTTTGCATGTGTGTCTGAAATATTGCTCATAAACACACAAAATTTACACATGTATTTTTATGACAAACAACGTGAGTAATGCACGAATTTCAATATGGAAATACACCATTTTGGAGCAAACTAATAATATAATGCATCATTTACGATAAGACGCGTGCGCCAGGGCCAAATTATGACACGCGTCCAACTCAACTAATTCGGGCGAACTATAGCTAAGCTGGACTACTATTGTACATCTTTATGGCTTAGCTAATCTTAATGTTACAACCAGGGAGCTTAGCTAGACTCTGCGTGACAAACGAAGCGTCCGGCTGAACTGTCAATTGAGAAATTTTATTTAGTAATGTGCTTAGTGTAATAGCATTTTGTTCTATAGTATTTTCACACTAATTCTAAATTATATATTTGTTTTAATATATACAATTAAAGTTATAAGCTGTATGCCTCTTTTGGAGCATTATTTAGATAGGTATAGTAAAACGTAATGTTCGCGGACAAAATAGTCTTTGCCTTAAGTTATAGGGCTCAGCTGAACGCTTCGTGACATAAGCACAGTCCGGCTCGACGCTCGATGACAAATGCATAGCTAAGCTAGGCTATTCAAAATTTAAATAGTCGAGCTGGACTATATGCGTGACATAGTAGCTAGCCCATTTAAACACGTGACATAATTAGGACCATGCGTACGCATCTTATTGTAAATGAAGCATAACTTTAAACAATAGAAAGATAACACTACTTTGTACCAAACCCAAACTCCCCTACTTGAGCCCTTTTGCTAGTTTTGGTTATCTCTAAGCTATCATGTGCGACGCTGATGGCTCGAACGAAATTTAAATCTGCTTCTGAATTATATTTACCTTTAATGACAATTGATATATGGTTGATTTAATTACATAGCTAGGCTTTAGAATATAGGTTTCCGATTGTGTTTTTACCGTTCGGATTTTCAAGGATCATTAATTAAACGCCCAATTTCACTGTAGCTGGTGGGACTTCACTGGCCGAGCCGCACCAATATTTAAATTGTACACTATTACAATACTTTCACATTCACTAGTAGTAATACAGAGGCAAATTCCCAACTACCTTGAAAAATTGGCTTTAATTTAATGTTGGTGGCAAAATCATATAAAAACAAATGATGATTATTGGAATCTGAATCATGGCTATTTATAATAAAAGGAGCCATCATGCTTACCGCAACAAGACGTGATTCAGAAACGAATGTAAATTCGCTAGGACCGTCGTCGTGTCACTTACAGAATGGAAGTAGCCAAATATAGCAAAACATAGAAATACTAGCACAGGTTAAATTTACATTTACCGAGTGTAAATTCGTTAGGACTGTCGGCGTGTCATTTACAGCATGGAAATAGCCAAAAATAGCAAAACATACAAATACTCGCATAGTTTAAATTGACATTTAACGAATGTAAATTCGTTAGGACTGTCGACGTGTCATTTACAGCATGGAAATAGCCAAAAATAGCAAAACATACAAATACTCGCATAGTTTAAATTGACATTTGACGAATGTAAATTCGTTAGGACTGTCGACGTGTCATTTACAGCATGGACATAGCCAAATATAGCAAAACATACACTAAAAATACATTCTGTGAAATTTAATAGAAATTTATCTGAATTTTGCATCACCAGATATTTTTTAAAATTCAAAGAAATATTCCTTGACATTGCAAAAAATTATCTTTGAAATTTCAAAGATATGTAATTCTTGAAAAATAATTCTTTGAATTTCAAGGAATGTTTGTTTGAATTTTAAAAGAATATCTGGTGGTGCGAAATTCAAAGAAATTTCTTTTAAATTTCGCAGAAACCTATTTTGAGTGTACAAATTATCGCATTGGTTATGCTTATTTTCTATCAAGCTGTTCGTATTTTAGTGCACTAAGGCCCGCCGGTAGCTGGTAATAATATAGGAAGATATCCTAAAGACAAAAGTTTACTGCTTTTAGAATAGAGGACATAAAAAGCAAAAAACTCACAGATTACAGATTTATGCCTCATTTACGATAAAATGCGTGCGTCATGGCCAAATTATGTCACGCGTCCAACTCAACTAGTTCCGGTGACCTATATCATTGCTAGACACCTATGGTACATTTTTATAGCTTAGCTAGTCTTAATGCGACAAACAGGGAGCGTGGTTAGGCTCTGCTTGACAAACGGAGGCTCCGGCTGAACTGTGTATTGAGAAATTTTATTTAGTATTGTGGTTAGTGTAATAGCATTTTGTTTTATCGTATTTTCACACTAATTCTGAGTTATATATTTGTTTTAATATATACAATTAACGTTTTAAGCTGTATGCCGCTTTTGGGGCATTATTTAAATACGTATAGTAAAACGTAATGTTCGCGAACTAAATGTTCTCTGGCTTACGTTATAGGCTCAGTTGAACGCCTCGTGACAAAAGCACAGTCCGGCTCGACCCTCGATCGATGACAAATGCATAGCTTAGCTAGGCTATTCAAAATTTTAATAGTCGAGCTTGACTGTATGGGAGACATAGTAGCTAGCCCATTAGAACGTGTGCGACTGCGCATTAGTCTACTCGGCGACTCGCTAGCGAAAGCTAGCTACCCGAACTTCGCCGTTATAGCATGCAAAAGCGTTATAAAACCTTTAAATTTCTGGAAGAAAGATTTTGATTACCCTTTATATCCTAGCCCATGAATCTTTTTAGTTTGTTTAATCATTGAAAAAATGATTTAAAAAATGCCGCAGCAGTTGTTTAGTTTAGTCAAAGGTTACGCATTAGCAGAGGATCACTTAATGGTTGCTATGACAAACGGTAAACCCACAGGTAATAAGCCCAACTTTAGCTGCTCCGACTGCTCCAACCTTACTCAGTCCATATTTTGAAAGACATTGCTTACGTCACATGAACATAATAGATTTTCTAGCATCATTCTATAACAATCAAGGCTGCAAAATCGCTTCCCGTGTTCGCTCGATTTCGAATCAAAAAAGTACCTAATATATAGAGATAATTTGAAGAATATTTTTGCGATACTCCACCTGATTATAATCAATCGCTAACCAAAAGCACATAAAACATTTATGTGACCTCAATTCGTCGTTATATTTTTGGAAATCTTTTTCTCTGTGATTTATGGGTCTGGACATACGTGCTAAAATGTGGCGTTTAAAAGTTATAATGTATTTAAAGCACAAATCAGTAATATTGTTTATTTTGCCAGCGTTCAAAATCGTAGTTGGAAAACTCTGATCAGATAATATTGATCTAGAGTTGATTTGAACAACTTTGGACTTGAAATCAACTCATGATAGATATATCGGAAAGAAAGCTTAAAATTCAGATTTTTTTATAAATTTGCGTCGCAAACACATAACTCCATACTACTGATATAAAGTTGGCACCTCATTTGTCATATGTCGTATGTAGGTACTGATCATTGGTAGATCCAGAGGACGGTCAAGCCATATCATCAATCCCTATCTGAGCAGTCAAAAACTTTACAAAAAAATATAATCCCTAAAATGTTGCAGAACAGCTTGTTCATCAACGACGGGCCGAGGTTAAACCTGACGTTATAAATTGACATATGTCAGTGGGATTGGTCACAAACTATCTATAATTCTTTGATAGTGTAAATCCGTGTAGCGACATTCATTTCCATGCATAGCCATTTGATTCCCAGTATTTCAATCCAAACCGTTTTGTCAATCGCTGATTGCTTCTTAGATATTAGCACGATGCTCTTGTTAACAGACAATTGGCATGGGTTCTAGTAAGTTATCAATAACAAATATACCTAGCTAACGATTTTGCCATCAATTTTACGCCAAACACCCAAAACCGCAGATCCGGCCCTTCAATTTTCATTTTAGTGATTTATAACAAACTTTCTTTGATCAATTTTATAACAACTTATTAACAATTTTTTATTCTGATATATGTTAAAAATTTGAGTTTCGTTCTTTCACTGATCTCTTACATAATTTTTAACATGACAGTATACGCATTTTAGCATGGTTACCGCCAGCTAAATCTAAAATTACAGCTAGATCGAATGTCAGCTAAGTTAAACAATACGGCTAATTCGAATCTCAGCTAATTCTAGAAATACAGATAATTCGAACGCCACATAGTTCTGAAAGTGCACTCATCCCATTTGGCTATTATGCCAAAAATGTGTTTCTACTTACCATATGTTGCAGCAAAATTTATATTTTCGCACTGTTTTCTCTTATAATCTAACATTTTTTATTTATATAGTCAATGTTACAGTGTTTAAACAATCATACATATAAATATACATCTGTTGAGTTATATGATTTTGTACACATGCTTAGGTATCTATGTAAGCGCATATATATGCTTACATGTATAAGTGTATTTAAGTGTATAAGTGGATATTTGTATGAAAGTGCATATGTATATATTTAATTGCCCCGAACCATCACATCCTTGCTATCCTTTATTGCCGATGAGTTTACCCTACTTAATACCAAACATTAATTCGGCGACGAAATGTAGGTATGACCCCTGTAGTCTCTGAAATCAAAGATGGAAACATGCAGCTGTTGTTCCAAGTTGTAGGCAAGGGTAATCGTCAACCAGAAATCATTAACACATTACAACGGATACTTCTCCAAACAAGGCACACCATAAAACATGTTAAATTAGTTGGAAAGTGAAATTAGTGAATAGTTGCAAACTTGTGTGCCTAGAGATAATTCTATTGCTAGATTTCAGCGCTCAAAAATGTTTTGTTATACCAATGCTTAGGAACGAACGAACAGATATATAATCTTTTAGAATTGGTTGAAGTAACCATCTGCAATAGTGGCAGTAGCATTGGTTTGTATGTGACCCTTTCCAAGAACTCGAATAAAACAAAGCACACTCTTGAAGCTAAATCACGTCGAATATTGTTGTTTCCGTCTATAACATTTTAACCGCGAAAGGGACGTAACAAAAACGTTTCAAGTACAGTAGACTGGTGCTATTAATACAGCTGCAAGCATGACATCTGCCTGGTAACCTCATTACTAACCGAATAAGACTGTAAAAACTACCAATTTTGATTGCTGCAGTTATGGCTTGAGGGCGACGAAGCGGTGTTTGACTTAAATTTTGACAGTGGATGTACCTAAGAGCAGCATATTATAGTTTCCTACATCGTAACTGCCTAAAACCAAAAATGTTCACCAATATTTGTGCATATTGCACTGTAATAAATTATGGTATTGAAATTGTTGGTTCTATTTAGTTTTAGGTTATGTCTTTACCATTTATATATGTCCATTTTGTGACAAACGGATATTTGTGGAGTTCATCCAAATATTTATATAGTTATGAAATAAGGGGTGTACATATATGCCTGATCTGAACGACAAATATTATTGCTATCGTGTATATCTTCGCAAAGGATACTTCGATTTGCTTAAAGTTCAGCTATGAATAATTGATACCTACATGAATTGATTCTAATACTTGCTGTTTCGCTTGATTTAATATTAGTGATGGTTTGATATGTCTATAAGATAATTTGAAGGCAATGACACTAAACCCAACGGTTTGAGTTAGGGTTCGCGACAAGACCGTAGCGTTGGTATTTAACACGACTTAGGGGTTAGCAATACGTAACTGAACG
>JASANE010006392.1:0-16932 GCA_030248225.1 Trileptium ribeirensis | reverse complement strand
TACTGATCAATCCATTACGATATGATATGACAGTGAAAATACAATGCACACTAGCCGTACGCACAATGTGTGTAACTACAATATCTGGAGATCAGTTTGCATGAAATTTATAAGTTTCGTGATTTGATAGCTTGACTAACTTACGTTATATGATGTCCTGGGTGAAGGAAAGTAATCTGCTCTCATCATCGATTTGGCTGAAAGTGACATATATCAGAGTAGTGTTAGTTACAAAGAATTTGTCAATCGTTTTGCTGCAGCGGCAACGCACATCTTCACCGATTGGATCTCATCTCTTCAATGCAGCAATCTGGCATTCAAGTTCATAAATTATTTATAAAAACAGCTCGACATGTGTGTCATTGGCCGATTGGTAATACGCTGGCTTTATAATGACGTTCTCGAGTGGTTGATCCCCGCCGTCTTCTTTGCGTCTTGTCCATTTCTATATTTTTTAATTTTAGGAATCTGAATAACTGTAGTTAAAAATACGCAAAATTTCCTGTTGCTTCTATGATATCTCATCTTCGCTTACCCTGCAAGCAACGTCGTATCTGTTAGACAATATACCTAGGAACTCTAAAACGTTGGCTGCTTCAAAACATTGATTAACATTCTAAATAATTAATACTGATGACTGAATTGCAGCAGATTTCCCTCACTAATGTATCACACGATCATATTATTTTATAAATTATGCCAAATTTGAGACACTGTACACGATTGTTACTACTAAAATATACACATATCATAGATTTCGGTCCCAATGCGGCAAAAAAGAGTACAGCAGATTAACATGAAATTCGTTGTTGTCGAACAACTCTAGGTGTTAAAGGGTTAAATCTTAATAAAGCCTTATAATTTCACAATTTCTAAGGTCCGATAGTGTAACAATTGAGTAATAATCTTAATACATTGTTATATATTGCCCCTAGGAGAAGACAGAAACTCTTTTAAATTGGACACTATCAAAATCGTTGTAATATATTAAAGAATTTTAGCTAACCAGTGACCATTTGGGATCTTTTTCTATTGCATGATGTTTAGTATATTATAGACGGTCATGTGGAATTGGGTTAGAACCCAATATTTATACCAGATTCATTGGCACTGGTATATATTCTAGATTTGCGATCATTTTTTGAAATATTACAATTTTATTATTTTAACCGTAATTGCATAGTACAGAAACTCGCCATAGTTTAATCAACTACAGTTCGAGATTGCTGACCTTCTTGAGCGCTCAAACTTGATAATGTTCCGGCGTGGTCTGTTAGACGGGAAATCGCATCGCGACTTATAAACCGATGCAAATGGATATTGACAGTTTACGACGGATGCAGTATTGGAGCCGTTTTTGCACCATGTTACTAATTCAAGCATTTCTGGGTAATCTGCAAATAATTCAATCACGGACACTCCAGTACAATTAGGCAGCTCAACGTCGGCGGTATGTAACAGCAAAAGCAAAAACATAGAGAGTTCGGGCACGACATAGCTATTTTGTGATTGTCTAACCGTTTGACGTAGAGAGATCGGCTGAAATAGTTATATAACTTCGCTAATTAACAAAAATTATTATACCAGAATTTATTACATTAAACAATATATGTTTGTCTGCAGTCCTAAAATTTCCAAAGGTCAATGAATACGAGCAGTGTAATATAAAAAACTGTCAGTAAAACAGTGAACGTTTATTTAAACACATGTACCAGCAAACTTTTTTCAATACACGCACACCCGCGGAAATCAGGCTTTTGTGTACTGCCCGCGGTTTCTTTCAAGCTCTTGAAGCCCACACTTCATATATACCTATATCGTGGAATTTTCCGGTTCATCTTTATATATTTTAAAACCATTGTATTTTGCTTAAGCACAATGGATTAGTTGCCCGCGGCTATAGCCGCGCAGACTGAACGCCGAGCATTTCATCAAATTTAATAGAATTTCACGTTCAGCCGCCCAGCCAGAAACCTAAAGCGAAAGAAAGTGGTGGTTTCCGCATTTAATGAAACTGTGAAGATAATCAAATTTTTACTGAAACTTAGTGCCTCGAATTTTTTCAGATGCATTCAGTAAGAAAATCTTTTAGAGTGCGACCCTTAATGCATTTATTCTTTCTCCAGCAGTTCCAAAAAAGCGAATCAGCTGGTTATTTTAGAGACAGCACCCAATGAATCAAATTGGAACAACTATTTATATCTTTTGGACAGTGGCCACTAAAACGTATCACAAAGTTTTCTGGACATTATGGTAATTTCATTTGTGGATAGTTAACGCGCGAAACTGAACCGAAAGCATACCAGTAATATAAGGCATTTATCCACTACGAGCTGCAAGTGTTAAAGATTATTAGCTCGGTCTATGTCAACTTTAGGGGCCGACGTTATGACGTTAAAAAAGAACAGCTTAGAGCAGGGGGTTCGGGGGGCGGTAGCCCCTCGACTCAGGCTTAGGCTTAGCACATGGCTGATATAGGAACCTTAGCTCAGGCTAAGACTAAGGATTAGTATATCGAGAACGACATGGCATGCATTATACTTCGGCCCTAAAGTTGACATGGACCATTAGCGCTATTAGCGTGCGCTCAATATTTGAGGCTGTGCAAATGCCAGGCCCTATCGGAGCACGACGCTATATCAAAAATCACTTTGAGCAAATATTTTTGTCTCAATGGTCTTTTTTTATTGCAGACTTCTGTGCTACTATTCTATATACTGCTATTTTAACGTTCTTGACCAGTAAACATACACGTTGAAGTTACGGGAGTTTTGTTAGTTCTTTTGGTGAACTTCATGTCATGTAGTTCGCAGGAAACATATCATGAAGTAAATGCAAACATATTTTGATTCTTGTTGCATCAATTGCTGCGTAGAATACTATCAAACAGAAGCTTAATCTATGTTATGTTTGCAACATACAGAAATTGTAACCATTTTCCGCTTTGAGTGGAGATAGAGGGAGGTTACCCCTAAGAGTCGGCCCAGCCTCGAACCAAATTTACCCTCTTCTTTAAGGGTTCCGCACTCCCACATGCTGGCAAAATAGGGTGAAGAGCAGCAAAAAATGGGGTAAATTGGTAAAAAATAGGAGAAATCAGGAAAATTTTATCGCAAATTGGCAAAAATCGTGAGAAAATTTTGAGTTTCTAAAATTTTCCGAAAGTTACAACCCTACTGAGGACTTCCCTGACTTCTCGAGAATTCCCCGGGACCATCTTTCTCCCCTAAGCCGATGTATCTTCGACAACTATGTTTTATGCATATATATTTATATTTAATAAAATTTCGCTGCTATTCGGTCGTTTAAACAAATGCCATACTGTTTTAGATCTAATCATTGCACTGAAATCGTAATCTTGGTTGTTGCAACCGATAGTATTAAAGGTTGACCAGATAGCAGCTTCTCTGAGTTCAGGATCCAGTCTCATAAACTGCTTTGCAGCAATATGGAGAGGTGTGTCACCGTAGCCATCTACAGCAGAGACAGCATCTTCGACGTCTTCCTGATCGCCGAAAGAACGTAGTATGGATTTAGCAGCATCAAATAAGACAAACCTAGCGGCAATGTGTAACGATTGGGACTTGTTTATAGCGTCTGCCGTGTTCGGATCCGCTTGGAACTAAAAAAAGAAATGGTTAGCTTGCATAACATTTGGTAAACTTGTTCTTGTTTGGGCCGATAGTTACATCGCCAACCACTGGCCACACTCGAAATAATAGAACTCTAAATAATGGTGATACTGTTCCCTAAAGTTTTTTTACATTAAATAATTACGACGCTTTGTAAATATTTTGGCCATAAGTTAATGACGTCGGTGAAACTTGTATAATTTTACTCTCATTCAATATAACTTTAAAAATCAGCCTGAAAGAAAAGCACTCTAGGTAGCAATTTTATTTAGTACAGGAATAACCAAGTAGCACAATGTGTTTGTAACATGAGCAAGGAGCAAAACGCAGTCTATTATAACACAGTTCATGTTAAGTAAAAAATTTAAAAATCCGTAATGTTTACTTTCACCACTCAAAATTTACTGTAAGTATTTCCAAGAGCATACTTCATTGAGCAGTGTTACAGCACATTGTTCTTTCCGGAGTTTGAGAGCAACGTGAAGAGGAGTCTCGCCAGTTGAGCAGAATTTATTCACTAAATTTGGAAATCTCGACGCAATTAGCCGCACCGCACTAAAATAAATATATGTGTTTGCACATACAAGCAAAATACCTTTCTGAATGATAAGCGTGATATTAACATATGAGCATAAGTATTAATTCTATTAAAGTCGACTTAAAGTCTCGGATAATATACGTTAAATATATTAAACATCCTCAAATATTTTGACAAATTGCATTTCCAAAGTAGCATTAAAAACAGATCTCACAAAAAGAAATGGTCGAATATACCTTTTAGTTTCATATATATAACAGAAAATCAAACGTTAACGCAGCCTGATAATATTTGCAAATGCATGCGTCTCATCACTCTGTACGTATTCGCAGAAACTTGCGGTCGGCGAAATCCCAACAGCGATAAAAATTAGACTTTAATTCATATCATTTGAAAATACGAAAAGCTAAATAGGGTTTTAGAACCATAGCTATGCAATAAAAACAGTGATACATCAAAACCCATAAGATTAAGTAAAGAATAGAATTCGTTTGGACCGTCGGCGTTGCACCTTCGGCTACGATATAGCTAAAAGCAATAAATGTCACAGCTGGAAACTACCTTTGCCGCAACGTAATATATATAATCGGTTGTTCATTTTTATAAAGTTGCGAATTTAATGTAAAAACTGTCTATTTTCTCGAATTTTGTGCCTCCTCGAAAGGCCAACGGTTGTTGACAGTCAATTCATTTTTAGATAACAATGGATTGTAGACAATGGATTTTTGGGAATAAAGATTACCTATAGCATCGGAAGCAAACAAAGATCAGTCGAAGAGAAGCATTAAAGTTTACCGAATACAGTAACAACAAGGTTTTACTAAACGACCATGTGCATTTTGTAAAACGCACTGTGTGTGTGCTTACATTAGGTGCTCCTAGTGCGTAAGGCAGTCACTCCCCCTTACCGCCGCTACAACCCCCACACGGTGCCGCTACTCTTCAACACCACGCGACCTGCTGACCTCTCCGAAGAAGGCCAACCCCCTCACGGCCCGGCTACTCCACTAGAACCTGCCCCTTGAGCATGTACAATGCTTTCAGCGAATGCACTTACAAACCTTTGCTAAAGTGAAATGTTTGTTTAAAACCAAACAAGCTGTGCAAATTAAAATAGAGGAGGGTATAGGAATGACTCTACAACACACATATGACTCGTCCAAAGTAATTGTCCTATAAGCTAATTTTGCCGTATTATTTTCTTAAAGTTTGCATAGTTGAGACCTGTCCATTTCACTGAGCACCCCGTTAGAAGACAGGCAAAATATAGAGGACTAATACAAAATTATATAGTAGACATTTTTGTAGACATGTTTCACACAAACATTTTACCTTAAAAAACTTACTCGACGTTATTTAAGTACAAAGCAAGACAAAGTGCGTTATGATTATTTATGTCTTCGATGTACGGATCAATGCGATCATCGGCAATCAAAGCAGCCAGAACATTCCGGTCTTTAACCCGACCATATTTACAAAGGCATGCGACTGCTTCATGAAGTGGCGTACTGTGTCTGCCATTCTTAAAACATTACGTTTTCCATATAAACACTTAGATGAGCAGTGCTGAAGCACTATCCATGTCATATGTGTTCCTTCGGTATGCGAAGTTGGAATTTTAATACTATTTATACTTTATTCTCGCATTTCTTTTTATACAATGTTGCTGTGCAAATTGTGCATAGCATTTATCAAAAACTATGTCTCTTCGCGTAGAGGAGATTCTGTCATATCACGATTCTGAAGTATACGAATGAACTTACAAATCAACATGAAGCTATCTGGATTTAACATATGCGTCGTTCATAGAGAAATGTGTGCACTTACTCGATATCGTCAGCATATACACACGTGTTTATGAAAACGATATATTCGATAGTATGTAATAACCTTCGTGAGGGTTTGCTATTCGATAATGGTTATTACAAAATAGTATTGTTGTTGGGGTCACCTTTAGCTTACTCACGCACATAGTATTATAAGCCCATGTCAACTTTAGGGGCCGAATAATGCATGCCATCCCGTTCTCGATATACTATGTAACAGGCCCGTTCCGGCCCGTTACGTTTATTGTACAAGATTTCGACGATAAATTATCCAAACGCGTCTCAAATCGAACCAGACAGAGTTTACGGGAATCAAATCTCAGGTGCTGCATGGTGCCATGGATATCGATAACGGGATTGTTTATTGCTGTTTAACATGCTTGTTTTGTCTTTGTTATGCTATTTCATGAGTGAATTGCTTATTGCCATTTAGTATGTCTATTTTTCTTCTGATATTTTTATCGTCGAATGTTCGGACAGGCTCCAGTGCGTCAATAGGCAACGAATTTCAGGTAGCTATGCAAAGGTAGAAGGGATAATATAAAAGAGTCTTTGACCGGCCAAGATAGGAAAGATAAACGAAACTCGACCAACAACACCTGTTTCCCCATTGAAACCTCAAAATTTACACCGTCCGGGAATAGGAGGCTTTTGACAATCTATGGGGAGGGGAAGTGATCAAAATCAAAACTATCAATTTTACCTGGTTCAAGCAAACCATAGCTTAATGGTCGCGAAAGCAAGCTGAAACAAATGGGTTACGGTAGTTTCCGAATATTCGGGAACAACGGACATCGGGCCTGTTTGTCGGCCCGTAACCGTACAACGGTTGAGATTTCCCGGAAATGTCCCGAGTACTTTCTGGTAGAGAATTTAGGGCTTTCAAAGGAGCTCAAAACATCACAAATCGCTGGAGAATTTCCTGAGATATTCTAGGGACAAACTGGCGAAAGTTCAATTGACAGCCATTGCTTACGCTAGGTTTGGCTGGTCGTCATGGTTCCGAGCGGACCTAGCGTAGGCATGGATGGATATATAGCTATACATAGGTATATATATAGGTGTGTGTGTACGGTCTGATTTTCGTGTCTCGGTACGTCTGTTTTTCCGCCTCACCGTGCGAACCCCTTCTTTCATAGTGTCCTTTGACGCCCCGAAATTGTCTGACCCGCACCCTAACGACTGGTTTTCCTCTTTATCATCGAATCATCGAGCGGAAGTATGCGTGTTTTTAAGTAGCTTGCCCAGTTAGCCATCTAACGAGACCATGCGGGTCTCGATCTGACTTGTTGATCCGCTTTGGTATGAATTATTTTTCTGTTTCTAATGCATCACGAAAATTGAACAAAATTCCGTCAGTTGGCACCAACTCCGTACCTGATCCCTGACCCTAAATGCGCCCATGAGACCCCTCATTCTATTCGCCCGTTTTGGCCAACACAACGATATACGGCGGGTCTCCGCCGGACTCCCCGCTAGCCCGCTATAACCCGTTAAAGTGCTCCCAGTTCGGCATACCGACTGAAGGTGGGCACAAACCAACCGAAAATTTATCCCTAACTCGAAGATAGGCAAATTGCCCCTCATGGCGTTCGCCACGCCGAGACATCTCCAAATATACCCGGCGGGTCTCCGTCACTTGCGTCGTTAACCCGGGACGGCCAACAAAAGCGCCCCCACCACCATCGACACTCTCTCTATCTGTAATGATTTTAGTACCCCTCTAACCGCTGCCTTCAGGGCAAAGAAATCACTCGATTGAATCGCCTTTCCAAGGCGAGTTCAACGATACCCAGCTGGTATCGCTCCGAGCAACCGTTAGTGCGGGAAAGCCCGTCGAAGCCCTTGTATATTAATATATGTCGGAACCCAAAAATGGGTCCCGACACACCACTACGTCTACCCCCTCGTGTTTGGTATCATTCTGCCCCGTTCTTCGTCCTGGGACCGAATTTCACCCCAACCCCTCGAAAATACCTCGGGAATCCACTGTCCCGCTTCCCTTCCCGTGCCCCTTCTTTTCCGCTTTGTGTCCTCGCTTTTCTTCTTTTCTCTTTCTCTAACCGACTTCTTTGGTCGGTTGTCGTCGTTGTCGTCGTTGTGCCTGTGTAGTTGTTGTTGTTGTTCTGCGTGTTTCTGGTGTGAACTTGAGCGACCTTTCTGTCGCTCAGGTCGCCAGTGTGTCTCATGTGTAGTGTGTGTTTATGTGTTCATGAGTATTGTACATATGTATGTATGTGTGTATGTATTTAGATATATATATAGTATATAAGAACATGACAAAAAAACAGGACATACAGGGACAAGACGTACAAAACTACGCTAAATTTGTAAGTTTTACGGACGAACTGAACGCATACGACTGGGAAGGACGGGGGTATATTTAGGGCCCTCCCGTGGGCTCCTGGAGTTCCTGAATAGGACTTCCGATGGCTCAAAGGATACATAGGAATGTGCTGCAACCCCAAACAAAAAGGGAGCTCATTCTCGCTAGCGGTACCCCCTTCGGGACGTCTAAAGGCGCACTATTAGGATATTAGCAAAACTGTCAGTTAGGAATATTTGGCTTTATCTTGTAAGCCGACATGTAAACGTGCAATGTCTGCACGCTGGACCATGGATTCGGTGATAAGATTTAGCCCCAGATGGACTTTTAAGAAGCTTTGGCTTATATAGGTGATGGATGGGGATGCTAACTCGCTAAATAGCAGAAATTTAGCCTTAAATCGACGAGTTAGCTGGTGGAAATTTGATGAATGAGGACAAAAAGACAAATCTGTCCCGAAGTGAGGACAGATTTCTAGCTTACTCCAAGTATCTTATGGGGAGAAGCAGAATTAAAATTTTAAAATTGACGGGTGATCCAACCATTTCGTAGGACAGTTGGGGGGAAAACGGATAATTTAGGATTAGGTAAGAGATTTAAGAGATCTGAGTAATGATCCCTAGATCAATTTCTGACATAAATTTAAAAGTAACAATGGATGAGGTTCAAGATCTCGTTGGAATTTGAGCTAAAATTCACAGATGGTCGACCTCCGAGTATTCGGAGGGTTCAAATTTGATGTCGGAGATTTCGATTGAAGCCGACTCTCTCTAAAGGGGACCCAGGGTTTACGATAGCTGTCAAAAATAAAATCTTGGGAATTTTTCGATTGGGCGCCCGGGTTTGAATTAGAAAACTGGGCGTCAAAAGGTCACCACCGATTGGATGGCAACAAAATCGCTATCCTTCCACATAACCGAAAATTTTGAGGCGACGACTACCGCGTCGTCTCTTGGAAACAGTTTGACTTCGGCAGCGCGGAGTTCGGTCGGCTCTACTGACCGGCTCCGACGCTTGATTTTGTAGTTGATTTCACAGCGACTTTTGCTTTCCCGTGCTTTCTTTCTTGCTTTCTTTTCGATTGACGTTTGGAATGGAATTCGATTGTTCGTGGACCCGCGTAGACATCTTCCGTCTCGCGGAAGGGGACTAGCAATTGCTGTCCCGGACCGAATGCAGTAAGTCAGGAAGAGAGCCGAGTGTATGGGGGTTTATTTTCCCCAGATCCAAATGTAACAGACCAGTGAAATTTGATCAGTTGTCGCACAATTTTACTCTCGATAGCTTGACCAGACGCCTGTCGGAGGACGTCTTACTTTCCCACGTCCACCGGTTACATTTTTGCATGTTCTTTGACAAACCTGCTCTAGTCGAGTTCCGTTTTGAGCGTGTTGAGTGATTGCACGGGTGGTGTTAGCCTGTGAACACAACAGTCGAAGTCCTTCTGATTCCCCGTGGTCATAGGTAGGACAAATTAAAATGGACGCTTCTCGTCCACGCTTTACATGATCCGTTACTGCTGAGTTAGGGTAGTTGAATTTTTCCTGAGCTGACCACGGTAAAATTTCCCAACGAAACCATATGGATTTGCTTTCTTGCTTGTTTTTGATTATGGTTATGGTTTACAAATTTATAGCTTAGTTGACCGTTCGATGCTCATGCCGCTGCTTGCGCTCGGACCGATTTCGCAGTTAGAGACAGAGGACTAACCTCTGTCGGGCTTTAGGAAGCCCCAAAATTAAATTTATCAGGACGAGGTAAGAAAATTTGGGGGATACAAAAGACTGAACAAATTCTAAGTATCTTAGCTTGAGCATAAGGTGTTTGCTTTCTGGAAGAGAGCGATTTCTGCGTGCCTCCGTAGTTAAATTAATTCGCTTTCATACGGTGTCAGTGCCTTGGTAGATCTTCATTCAAAGTGTTGTGAGGTGGCTCGCTCTGATCGCCTGAGTCCTTGACCGCCTCAGGAAATCCTTCACTAGTAACCCGTCAAAGTGCGGCATTGTAATATTTATCTCCGGAATCATTTCAATTCAACTATTAAGGTTACCAAGGTTCGCAACAATCCGTATACATGGTTCCCGCTTGGCAACCGTATCGTTTGAGCTACTTCTGACAAAAAAACGATCTGACAGCATGGCCAGAGGCCACAGTCGGTTGCGCTTCTAAAGGCCCGTTAGGTTGCCCCATATATCAAATAAAATTACACTACCCTCATTTTAACAAGAAAAAATCGCGTCCTCTCGCGAATCGTTTTGACCCCAAACCGAGTAAGTGCAAAACCCCGTTTTCTTTTTAGAGCGACTTGATCGCTGAGTTTAGGTATTTTTTCTATTTTTCTTTGGTTGCCCGTTAGGCTATGTACTATGTGTGCCCCGATTTAGCGTTTATCGTTTCTGTCTCTCGCCTTTTATCATTTTCCCTCGTTAAGTTTTGATCCTGCACGGGGGATTTCATGCACGCTGCAGATATTTCTGTTTTATCCACTCGACTATCGAGTTCTGAGAAAATTTAGTAAAACTTTAGCAATAAGTCGACTGCACAATTTCGATAGTGCAGTCGAGACACTGTACAACTGCAATGTGTACAGTACAATAAGATCTTAGGACGAGTTCGATAGAGAGAGGACAGAAAAGAGAACAACGACAAAGAAAACAAACAAACGAAAGAAAGCGAAAGGAACCAACCAATGCAAATCCCAAAAGAAAAATGCTAGGCCCGCCGTAGAACGCCAACTAGTCCCTGTTGTGGGACGGGCGCGACCGCCTGCCCGAACGGCTAACAAGGACCACACTGGTCGCTTAGACGTCGTCACAACTGGCATTGGCCGGTGCCCCCACTTACCTAAGTTATCAAAACAGTTACTAGGGGCGACCCTTCAAACTGATCAAAAATGCGTCCCCGGCGAGAACCACGTAGTTCAACTGGTGCTCCACCACCAAAATCGAGCACCTCGTCACAAGCCAACAATGCTCGCAAATTTAGGACTAGGGGCAATCGAGCGCACTTCTGGACTGCCGGAGACACCGATTTGAAAGTGATCATCCACTAGTGTAAGATCTATTCTAAGGGCGGAACGTTGCAAAAGACTCAATAGGGATGTTAGGTAATATTTACAGGACCAGGAATACTCCTCGAAAGGAGTCCCAACACCGCTGATTGTCCTATTGTTACTTCGTTTATACGATATTGTCCAGTGGTAGCTGTTTGTTCGAATTAGCACTGACAAATTTTCAATGACCATGTATTAAAATGTACCATAATTGATACGCTTAACGTAACCATGACTTGGCTGATACGCTATAGGTAACCACAACTTGATTGTTATGCTTAATGTAACTATGATTTGATCTGGAAGATGAGCTGAAGCTCTTCCTTGTACAACAGTTCGTGCCCCCTCGTCTATTGAACAAGTCCAGTCGCGTCCTCCAGAGTCGGTATATTCTCATGATAAGCTCAGCTTTCCTGCCCTCGGCGACTAGCACATTACCCATCTCGCGCGTCGCGCTGTTTTTCTTCTTCCCCCTCCGCCCTTTGTAAATTACGTTGAATATTTGTAGTGCCGCGCGTTATCGAGAGCGAACTTCGAAGCATGCCAGAACACATGACCCCAGCCATAACTGAATCAGTTAATGCCGATGTTGCACGCTTCGGGCATAGATTTTGGTCCGGAATTTCCGGGATCGCATTCGCTTGTGCTGCCCCTCCCTCTTTTGGGACATAGACGCGGGAACGAATGACCGAATAGGCAGAGTGTTACCTCTTCAATCTGTCATGTATAATGCATTTTCTTCGATTGCTAGTGCCTAACAAGTATTGTAGAGTACCTCAAATAAATCTTGGAAAACTACCTGATGTGTCTGGTGTTGTTCATGTCCAAGCGTCATAAGTGCGTCCGACTGGACGGGCCAACTCTGCGTGCGATGGGTTGACGAAAGGAATACTCCAAGCCCTGACACGTGCGGTTCGCCACCAGTATTTGTATATGAAAATTACGGCATTGTAGCGAGAGCGGTCCACCCAATTTGTCAATCGAATTTACTCGCGAAATCATCACGCTCAAATAAAGATAAAAAAATTTGCTAGGAAAACTTTATCGCCAAATACTAATACAACTAGGTTATAAGGATACCAATTAAACGGTCCGACGTTAAACTCTCAGGAAATGTCGGAACCCTGTGGGGGCCACATAGGCTATAACGAATTAAGTGTTCGACTAAGAATAAACTAAGTGGAGCTCAAAATTTATCTTGTAAAACTAAAATTCTCTTGCATTTTACTACAAATTTCGCTGAACAAAACAACTTCCGTTAGATTAGAATAGGGAACAACGGTTTGACATTATGAACTGTGAGCAGGTTTCGGTGTCAACCTCCCTGGGGGACCTCTGCAATCATACCCTGATACTAGACAAGTGCGCAACCAATCGGGCGGGGTCCGAACACACCTCGTGAAGCGCGCCTGCGGCCTGCTAATCTCCATAGCTTCTTGGGTCTGACCAAAGAAACTGGCTAAATTGCAAAACCTAGGGTCCACCCTTGAGGTTATGATAGCCGGGGTCGTATGGGCATGGTGTTAGGAAGTTGCGCCATGCAGCTGTGTTCCGTTATTACACTAAGCCTTAGTCTTAGCCTAACCTAAGGTCCCTATATGACCCATGTACTAAGCGTAAGCCTAAGTCGGGAGGCTCCGGCCCCTGAACCCCCCGCTCTAAGCCGTTCTTTGTCTAACGTTATAACGTCCCGCCCCTAAAGTTGACATGGGCCATATTTAAATCTATTTCGTAACCGTACACGCTTTGACTGGATTTGCAGTGACCCACATCCACCGACTGATCTTAAAAATCAATGAAGAAGGTCCTCATTGCACGTCATTGAACTGATGCTGGATCATTTGGCTCCGAGCCTCAAACAATTGCCACTGAAAGATACTACGAAAAAGCTAGTACTTGGTTTTTGGAGCATGCAGCAAATTATAGGCAAAGTATGATACACAATGAATTTAGTTAACTTGACGCTTTGAAATGTTCTTTCTCCCAAGGAGAAATCTTTCAGGCTTTTTTGTTTTTGTGCTTTGTTTTTCGTTTCTCAAATTTGTCCTGCTAAGAGCCAGTTTTCACCGCCGTCCCGATGGGTGTATCCGACTCATGGATCCACCTCGACAGCTAATAATAGATCTTTATTTCTCTAACCCAACGGCAGCATAATGATACACAGAGAGTCCTTCGTTGTCTACCTCTGTACTTGTTAATATATCTTTACGATCGCGATGAAAATCCCATAAGTTTATCAGAAACCGAGCTACTTCAAAATGGCCCAACAAAACAGCGATATGTAAGGCAGAAGCGCCATTTGAAGCTTTGATGTTGAGCTGAAATATAAAAATGTAAATTATTGTAGAAATACAGTTAGAAATATTGTAGAAAATGTAAATTATTGTAGAAATACTGCATAAACGACTCATGATAACCGTTAATAATCGAGGGTTTGCGACAATGTTTGCTTAAGGCTTTGGTTTGGAAATTGGTTTAAAAATGAAAATGTTGCTAAAGCCGCGTTGCGGACCGGCGATTTCTCGCTGTCTAATTCAACAACAGACGCTCTTTTGGCCACGGTGTTGGAGCCAGATTTCCTGATGATGTACGTCGGATTTGTAAGAAACTGTGTTTATAAATGATGGTTTTTCACATATGGCAATATTTGCGAATAAAAATTATTCATTTAACGGCATTAATGCTGGAGATACGTTTCCGTACAATGTAAAATGTGATCGCACAACAGATATACATTAGTTTTTTACTTCTGTTTATGGACCTTGATTTATACCATCCTTGGCGTTCATTGGAACTTTAGGAAAATATTCCGCACAATACCGTCAGACCGGTCAGGGCCACCCTTAATTAAGAAATTGATGTACAATTTCACAGTTACACATACGTACTTGCAACGTACGATTTTAATTGTACACGTTTTTCACGACATGTTAAGACTAAAACCAACAACAACCGCTGTGTGGGTTTTTAACTGTAGTATTGAAACAATCACATATATGGAACAGATTCATTCTGGATCGTTATGCGATAGATTAATCTTCACCACAGTGTAAAGAGCAACATTACTGAGCCGAGAGGGCATGCAGCACAATCGATGGTCTTGAACAAAATTCATGGTCCCTCCCCTGAGCGATAACATGTGTGTATATGATCGAGTATTTCTAACTTTGATGAATTTGGCATTCTCTGCGTTTACTGTTGTTTAACCAGGCTATAATTGTACGATCTTAATGTTGCAAATGGCCTATTATTTTAATTGTAAGATTTATCGTTAAAATTGTGTTACCTATTGCCGTAATTGTATGAAATTGCATGGATAATGACCGAATATTCGATTCATATATATGCATGATTTGTGTCTATATCTGTACAAAGAGTGTACGAACTATTTCATTTGTGCCTTTATTGTATCGTTTGTAAGCGACCCCACGATTGTTATTGACGTATGTGTTGGTGATTGGAAACTTGCATAAATTACCTGTTCACTATATTAATTATTCGCTTATAATTAAGATGTTTCTAGTGGGATACATCGTTGTACCTTACCGATCTCCATCCAAATCTCCGAATCTTTATGGAATGTTGTAAAGGCACATACGATATGCGTGTACTGCCGGTCATGTTTGGTGAGGTATCTCGTGGTATCTTACCAGTTTCGAACCGCGATCTGAACTTTTATCACTTGACTTTTTAACTTGTATTGTCTGTAAAAATAATGACATGGGGGTATTTGATAGAAAAGGCGTGTTTAGGTTGAAGGTGATGAAAATTAGTACTCTGGGGAACCCGTCCCAATAACTTCTATCAGTGAAAAAGCATCTTGAGTTGTGGCTGTTCGCCGTGCAGCGAACAGCAAATTTCACTTAAATATGAAATTTATAAATAATCAATGTCGCCTCGAAATTTGGGTATTTGGATGAGTTAAAAATGGTTATTTTATTAGTGAATAATATTAGCCGATATGATAATTATAATTAGCTTACGCGGACTTATTTGAGCCCGGTGTTTAATCCTCTATGCCCACAATGAGTGTCGTAAACCCCGGAAAAATACCGAGATTTTCCTGATGGGCATGTCCCCAATCGTCGTTTTCCCTGCATTGAACCGGATCTAAAATGTAACTTGCTTCTGCCTAGATTACAACCTCAGCTCGTTTCAGGAACCTGAAACCTTCTATTTCCTACTTTCGTTTTGGGTAGATAAGATTAATTTAATTTAGGTGTCAAAAATGGGGACAAATCGGCTTCGAAATTGCCGATTTTACTGACCTAAGATGGGGACGACAGACGGGATGGCAAAGTTTGAGCTCCCGTTGACGCCGCTCGTAAAATTTAATGGACAGCCTCCAATTGGTCGCAGACCGGAAGCAATGAAACCGACAGTGGGGGTTAGCTTTCCCGACTAGAAACAGGGAATCATTTTAAGTGTGGGATTAGGATGGTGAAAAATTCGGGTTCACACCTTTGTCATGAATAGGAACGCCGCTCTTCTATAACCCTAGTTCGCTAGCCATCGAGCCCTCTCTGATTGCCCTTCCCGTCGTGCTGTCCGTAGTTGGCCCGACGTGTGAGTTTGGAACGAGTTCATCTCTTGCTGAAGTAATTTTGGTTTCCACTCGGTCTAGAGATAAGGCACAAAATAAACGCGACACTCGCGGATATTAATTTTTATGATTCCCTGAGACGAGTTAATTGCTAGGAGTTGATCCTGAGCGGAACGAGGCTAAATAATAAATGATTTTCTAGAAGTAGAAGGATATTTGAAATCAGCACGAACCTATTCTTGCTATCCTTTTGGTTTTTACAATAATTTTGTTAGGTTTTACTCATTGTTGCCCCAGGAACTTTTACCCAAACGGATCTGCACATTAAAAATTTAATATTAAGTGTAACAAAATACACATAGGACGAGCCGTACTTTATTTTAATGGCTGGTATATAGCGTTTCCGCACCGGGCCGCCAACACTAGAGGTCCTTCTTTTCAAAGTTGGATAAAAAATTTTATATGAACTGAACCTAGGCTTTGACATGGCCGTTAAGTTACCAAATTCCTGTAGGTTTATCGATATAAATCGTTAGGATGTCATGATACATTTCAACCGGAAGCTTAAATTGAACCTTGACTGAAAGGCCTGAGGCAACGCCTCAGCTGCGAAAAATATACTTTGAAGAACAGGCTCGTTTCAAGGTGCTTCGAGTAGTCGTAATTCATACTACTCTTGATTTTACTTGAATTAATATCAAACCATAACATTTACGAGGATCATAGTAACTGTTAGAATACTTATCTTTTATACTTTTCTTTCGAGTTCTTCTTAGACTGGTCTTGATCATTGCCTTTAAGTAGTTCGTAACTTAGCATTGGCGAAAACTTCCATATCATAGACCTAAATTTGAACCTAGTAAACTTAATATTTAATATATATATAATCCTTAAATTATCTAGTAAATTTTCTAGTAGTCACGACCCTACTGGACGATACTTTCTGTATATTTTGGTTTTATACCGACTGGGTCGGACATTTAAATAGCGGTGCGGAACAAAGATCTTTTAAGTT
>JASANE010006391.1:0-21812 GCA_030248225.1 Trileptium ribeirensis | reverse complement strand
CCAGTGGGCGAATGTAAAATGAAAATCCGGGTCGTGATATATACATACGTACGTATTAAATATACGCAACAACGTGTTGAGCAAAAACTGCATGCACGAATGCTTTTTTCATCTTCAGGTATGAATAGAAATCAAACATCCAAGCCTAGCTGCTGTGTGCAACCGTTAGCTCCTCTGTGCCACCGCATAAACAACATGTGTAACAGACCAGCGTGTTACGCATAATTCTTGTGCACACACATACAAGACACGCTTACTGCATTCGACACGAATTGGAGGCGAAACATTGTAAACTTACGCATGCAGGGTTTCGGATAGAATTAAGTATAGTTTAAAAATGAGCAGCAAACTTTAAAAATGAGCACGGTTCCTTATGAGCAAGCATTTGAGCAGCGCAAATTTTCAAAAAAAAACCATGGTTGCCGTCATTCGATAGGGGTTTGCTATATACAGTTCATTATTACTTATTATTATCGATTATTCATAGCATTTTAGCAAATTTCACCACCCCCAGTTCAGCTAGAGCTCCCCAGTATGGCATGGGATACCAATTTTATCCCCCGTGTGTGTCCCCGAGTTGGATCTGGGGATCCCAATTCGGTTATCTACACGTTATTTCGAGGCAGTTTGGAAAAGGCAAGTGCGACTGTTTTACAAAAATATCGTGAGGCAGATCTTTGCATTGACATGTCAATTTTTAGAGCCTTTGATCGTAGAATTATATTTCATATAATGACGAATTATTACCATACGCAGAAATATTACGAAAATAAAGTACCACATGTAGTTATGTAATATATATAGTTTACATAATAAACATTCCCAGGACAGGTTGCAGACTCTTTTATCGCAACAGTTGCAAATTCATTATACCAAAGGTGACAAACCTGCGTATTCCAGGCACCACAAGAAGCATCATCCGCAGGACGGTTTGTCGCGTTGGGGTACATCCAACCATTATGGTAGCTAATTTGTGGCACCATTTGCCTGCAAAAATTGTACAAAATAATTAAGTCTAAGCTGCGTCGTACAATACATTTGACATATAGCAGAGTTGGCAGCATGTAATTAGAAACAATAATGTAAGAACACCCGGTTACCACAGTATAAGTTAGATGCCGTACTGGCTTCCACGTTAGTTGCGGCGTTGATCTGATCTCTTGTGATTATATTAGTATGCATCTTGCTACCACAGCAGTTTTTTCCTGCAATATCGAGTCAGTGTGCACACAATGAATAGAAATTCGGGGACTGCATATCAATGGTAAATCTTCCAGTATATTATAATTTTCCCCACGTCTGGCTAACAGCGGCTTATCATACTCAGCCGGGCTCCAAGAGATCGATCTAACATCATACATTTGCAAAACCATGTCTTTAGCAACAACAATCTACAACAAGAGTCTAATTGTTCTCCACTGAGTTTACAAAATTAATAAAATATTTCCATTTCTATTCACAACAGTAAAAATGTTAAGCGATGAATATGGTTATTCAGCGATGTACACAGGTCTGTCCGCAGCTGGTGGGAATGAGAAGCCACTAGTCAAAAAACACGCATGTTCATAATATATCACAAACCACTGTGTTACATTAAAAATTCATAAAATATTAATCCCCTAAATTCATGTTTTCTGGATAAAATATTTTTGAAAACTAATTACAAATACTTGTAGTGCTAAAACCTTGTATTAAAAACTGAAAATGTCTGCACATGTACAAATGCCTGATAATTTGTAAATACTAGGAATTCAGCCCTCCTCCGTAAGTGTCGGAGAAAATCAGGGAAGGGGCCCATCATTTCAGCTATGTCTCCACAGTCTCTAGTCTAGACCTCCAATGTTCTCTTACTTCCAAAAGACTTCGCTTCTATTCAGGGTTGCTGATATGCTTTGTTGTTGTCCATTATTGTCTGATATTTAGCTAGGATAAATGATTTTTTTTCGGCATTAAAACGTCTAACGCTTTGCTAAAGACTATCCACCATGCCATAGGACAACTTTCGACGCTTTACCGTATGAAAAGGTTTTGAGACGCTATCTTTCAAAGGGCTCACCATGACTACTTAAAGTCGCTTGGGGGTACGAACCGGGACATCCGTTTGCCGGAAGGGGCACCGAAAAATGCCAAAACACCGGTCTGGAGAAGCCATAAGTATACTGATAGGAAGAAATACCCTTCACGGACATGGAAAAAGAACCTCATGAAAAACGTATTGAAAAAATATAACATTAGGTAATGCTTACTTAATTGACTATGTGAACGAAGGTTGTCGCTGAAAAATGCTCTTACTGTAATATTGAAATAACGACGAAATGCGTTACGACAATGGTTTTGCTTTGAAAAATGCTTTTATTTGCTTAATGGACTGGAGACACGTCATTGGTCGTTGCGTGAAAAAATGCTCTGTTTTCAATTTAGTATCTATAGTGTGTTGGGCTTGGTGTACTGTCCTGTACTGTACAAGGGCACTGCGGTGGAAAAATGCGCTTTTGAGCATGAAAAAGTTTTGCATTTAAGATAGAAAAGTTTTTGAAACTGGTGGATAGATTAGCCCTGACTTGTTCCCCATCTTTAGCTTCATCACAAAAAGAGTAATTAATATGTGTGCAAATGTTTACAGGAAACTATGACAGATAGCCCAACAAGGGTCGAGAGCTTGAGTGATATTTCATTTTTTAAAACTTGTATAATATGTACGCCAAGCATAACTTTCGTAGTCAAAACAGTGATCTAATGTTTTTACTTCCATGAATCAATATATATGTTTGTTTTAGCACAATTAAAACGTAGACTGCTATAGACTACAGTAGTATATAATTTCCAAGTTGCCTGACCGAAGTGAATGCACACAAAACAGAGCTTAATTCTATTTTATATTTTCGAGCTGCTATTTAAAAGACGTATCGCTTTAACGAAAAGTAACAAGCAAAAAAACAAGTTCAAGCCATAACGAAGTTAACAAATAACATTAACGTTATTTTTAATAAATATTCTTGAGACAAAAGGGATTAAAACACTCGAACGCCCGAAAAATATGTCAAATATCAACACAAGTTTTGCTACTCTACAAAATCCAAATTAATATCAAATAGTACTTCTGAATAATATCGTACATAAAGTCAGCAACCTAACTTCAATGATGTTACAATATACCTTATGAGATACTCCGTAAATTTACTGGAATATCCTCCGTTTCACCAGCTAGAACTGGCTTTTTTCAATGAGATTAAACATGAATATTCAACTATTTTCGCAGCAAATCCCACAAAAGGAAATGCAATATTCCTATAGTAGTTCATATTTCACCGACAGGGGTAATTCGAATGTAAACATGTGCTCCGGTGTTATACTATCTATTGCAGGTTCCTGTAAACATTACCATACATATATCTTTCACTTTTACCACAAAAACATATATACGTATAATGATCAAAGGTTATCTATCTTGAATGTAAAACTTTTCCGTGCTCAAAAGCGCATTCTTCAACCGCAATGTCCTTATGTCCAGAAAAATACACCAAGCCCAGCACGGCACAGAATATCGTACTAATTTGAAAACAATAGATCATTTTTCCATCGCAACGACCAACGATATGTCACCAGTACTTTATGCAAATAAATGCATTTTTTCAAAATATCATAACCATTGCCGCGACGCATTACGTCGCAGGGAATAACCGGAACCAGCAATCGGAACCGTCCATTTAAACCGGATCCGGAACCTGGTCTTCCAAATCTATATATAGTAAAACAGATGAAGGAAGAAATGCAGGTACAGTGGATTTTAAATGTGTTAAAAAATAACTTTTAAGTTAAACTTAATGTATTGTGACGGCATTATTGTCTTCCTGGAACTTTAAAGAGACTGAAGAAGCTAAATGCTTATTTATCGATCAATATGTCAACTTTTGGACGATCAGAGCAAAAAATGCCTTCCACTATATATCCTTGCGTATATTGCGTCAAAATGAATGTGCTTATAACGCATGGAGCGTAAAACAAACATTTTCGATCTGTTTCCAGTCGTCTCCCTTTACCAAACATACGTTTCTTACATGTTATTCTGTAGGAAACTTGACATGATTCTAAGATAAAATAATAGAAGGTGTATATACTATAATTTTCTGATCAGTGATCAAAGACACTGTTTAGGCTATTGTTGGACAACCAGTGTCCGTCAGTTAGATGATAATGATGATAAGATTCTAATCACAATGCTGTAAATGAGACCAGCTGTTACACTGCTCGCACAGTTTCAATGAATACAGTTCATTGCCAAGGACGCAGTTTCTGGCTGCGTTGCAGATAACGTTACTTTACTTCAATTTTTGTTAACAAACTCCTGCAGGTTAACATAACAATTCCTGCTGAAATTATGTGTCCTACTTACGTTTCACACTGTGAATTGCTGAGTTAATCTTTTCTTTTGCTTGGTTGTATTGGAATTTGATCATTGTGTATATATTATAATGTTTAAACCACAGATGAAGCAAGATATGCAAAATTTCTTACTAAATTTCTAAAACCAGAATTCCGGTTCCGGTATGGGTTTTGCCCTTTGCGGAACCGCAACCGGAACACGATTTTCGCCGGAACCGAAATTCCGGTTGCTCCCTGTTACGTCGGTATTTCATAATTAGTGAAAGAGCATATTTCACTGACAACCCTGTTTCACATAGCCAATTAAACAAGCAGCCTAACTTTATAATTTTCAATAACATTTCTCAAGGGGTTCTTTTCCATGCCAGCAAAGGGTATCTTTCACTCCTAGTATATTTCATTTTTCCAGAAATTTAATGAAAGTTGTTAGTACTAGTGGTCTATTATTATTGTTATGGTAACAAAATTATACTTAAGCTGTGTAAAAAATAAACTTGACAGTGCCCGAAGTACAATATGCAGCAGAAATGATTGTCGCATTATGAGCGAGCGACTCTCTCGCTCAAGGTCACGAAACTAAAAAAAATTAAATGTAAATAACATTTTTAGAACAAATTTATTTCGAGCGAGTCGCGAGGGATCGACCGTCATTTTTGGCGGCTACTGCAGTAAGTATCTGTCAACCAAACAACAATTTTCCCAGCCGAAATTAATTTAAGGGGTCCAACCTGGAGCTAACACGAAATTTCACCATTTTGGGGAGGGGGAGCTCAGGTTTTTTTCAAAACGGACCCTGGGTCCAGATCTTAAACGTAGGGTCCAGACTTACAATTTTGCCTAGATAATTTCACGAATTTTTACACAATAAAGAAAAGTAATTACGAAACGCGATTTTACATTATTACATAATTACAAATACATAAATTATTTTCTGCATGTGCAAAGCCAGGACAAAGGATGAGAGCTATCCATGAAACCAGCAGCAAGCAACTATATACGCATGCAAGCAGGAACGCCTTAAAGCTTGCACTTTGTAATAGAAATTATTATCAACCCTACAGTCGCGGCCAGAAATAAGTACAATCGAAAACGATCGAAAATTCGTTTAATCGCAATCGAAATAGATTGAAATTTCGTTTAATTGGAAAAATGGAATTTTTGAAATTTATTTAATTGCGTCTAAATCGAAAACGATCGAAATTTCGTTTAATCGAAATCGATCGAAATTTCGTTTAACCGAAATACTGCAACACCAATTTTACAGATAGATCCACCAAACAAGGTCAAAATAATGAACAAACCTTGTATAAATGAAATGCTGAAGACTTTTTTGATATTTCGCAACGTTATAGTTTTGCAACGAAATGTAAAATAATTGCAATCATGGTACAAATCAAAGTCCCTGTACTTTGTATATGTGTAAACCAGGGATTTTTGCCAAATTTTGTGGCAGCGCTACAGAAGTAACCATTGGTCCCATGTCGCCAACTTTTTCTAATATCTTAGGCGTGAAAAGAGCTATCTAATAGGGATAGTGACAACCCTATGTCGGCCACGCAGATTTCAGGGAAAACAAAAACCACGAAAGCAAATCTTCAAATGTTGTGCACACGCACACCCGTAAGGCAGGGAGTAACCGGAATTCCGGTTCCGGCGAAAATCGTGTTCCGGTTCCGGTTTCGGCAAAGGGCAAAAACCATACCGGAACCGGAATTCCGGTTTAAAAATTTTGTTTGAAATTATCCACGTTTTATCCTGTAATCCAAACATATGTAATATATATTATACAATGATCAAGCTCCAATACAACTAAGCAAAAGAAAAAATTAACTAACCAATTTGCCGTTTGAAACGTATGTAGGGCACATAATTTGAGCAGGAATTTTTCATAATAACCTGCAGGAGTTTGTTAAATCAAAGCCAGGTCGATGCTTGTAGCAGCTATTTTACACATCCAGAAGTCTGTTGGATATGTTTGAATTAAACCGGTCCAACTCGGTACCAGAGTATGGCTTACGCAGAAGTACTTAGGGTATGCTTGGCTAACATAAATTGCGTCAGGCACCCGCCAGTGCGCTTGTAAACTTGGTAAATCAGTTTAACTTGAAGTAAACTAACGTTATCTGCAACGCAGCTAGAAACTGCTTTCTTGGCAATGAACTGTATTTATTGAAACTGTGCGAGCAACATCACAGTGTGTCTCATTTATAGCATTCTGATTAGAAAGTTATCATCATTATGATCTAACTGATGGGCACTGTTTGGCCAACGCTGGCCTAAACAGTGTCTCTGACCACTGATCATAAAATTACCTTCTATCTATTATTTTCTCTTAGAATCACTTAAACCAATAATTTTAAGTTTCCTACAGAAGAACATGCAACAAACGTATGTGTAGTAAAGTGAGGCGACTGGAGACAGAGCGAAAGTGTGTATTCTACGCTCCAAGCTTTGTAAGCATATTCGATTTGACGCAGTATATGCAATGGTCTATAGTGGAAGGCATTTTTGATCTGGGTGTCCAAAAATCGACATATTTGATCGATAAATAAACATTATTAGCTTCTTCAGTCTCTTTAAAGTTTCAGAAAGGCAATAATACCATCGCAAAACATTAAGTTTAATGTAAAAGTTATTTTAATGCATTTTAAATCCACTATACCTTCGTTTCTTCCATCATCTGTTTTACTATATATAAATTTCGTAGACCAGGTTCCGGTTCCGGTTTAAATGGACGGTTCCGGTTCCGGTTATTCCCTGCCGTAAGGATATCGAAAAATGAAAAACACCCAAAAACTCCCATGACACCAAAAACACCCACCGGAAACGTATCGCTAATCCGGTATGCCCGACTGAAAACACCATGAAAACGATGGAACTCCACAAATCTGTAAAACATCTCTGTAAATTATGGTTTCTCTTCGTTTCACTCACAAACACCCTGCCAGGGGTTTGTGGTAGGAACTAAGATTAATGTATATAATATACATGTATTTAAAACAACTAATTTTATTTTTCTTTTACACCCGGTATTCGGCATTCAGCCGAATATATAGCCGGATATTCGGTATTCCGTGGAATATGGTATTCCGTCGTTCTCTAGCAATTATGTTTCATTTAAAAAATTAGACCCCAAATTGTACATGCCCGTCAAAAATTCAAATTTCCCACATTTCGAAAACCTTCGTTCAGGCCAACTTGAATAATAAATTTCGCTTAAACTAGTCAAAGTGGGAATTGCACGAAGAACCATATCGTTATTTCCAGTATAAATAATAGTTAGTGGAAAATGAAGTTTTAGATATAGAAGTAACATGATTAAATGATCGCTATAAGTTCTGGCTAAATAGCGACCACCAACTTAAACTTGAATACAATGCTGTTACGTTTAAGTATTTGAAACACGTCAGTATCGTTGTACACTCGAGCCGATTCACACGTTGTTGTCACATCTGCCAAGATTGAAATTATACATAGATCAATAAGAAGCTTGGAATTGCCAACATGACCCATCTCAAAATGTTTTTCACTGGCTACGTTCTAAGCTGAATCCAGCTTCTCACCTGTATCAATCTTCACCCGTAAGCAACGTACTTAAAACCGTAATGAAACAATACGTTTTAACCTTTTGTTAAGCAAAATCGGCCTCGGTAAGTACTACAAATTTTCAGAGAAATAGAAGTATTACCATACCATAAGGTTATAATGTGACTTTATTCCACGACTCGAGTGAACAAGAACAGAAATATTTAAAACGAAAATCACTTACACAACTGTCGATTGCCCATATTGATCTTGAGTTGCAAAATTCATATACGGCGTATAATTGGTTAACTGCTGTTGTTGATGGTGTTGCTGCTGACTGGACTCCATATGACCACGTGCTTGCTGCAGTGGTTCAAGTTTAGGTTGTTGTTGCAAGTATACCGAGTTTGATAATGGCAGTGCTTGTTGCTGTTGCACTGCGGCTGCTGCCGCAACCATTCCAATGTAATCGTGTGTTTCCGGCTGCTGCTGCTTCGTTACGACATTTGCTTTAGCAGTTGTTGCAGTACCGACATCAGATGTTGAAATTTCTTCGACTGGCCGTTGACTCCGTCCAATTTGACCTGACACTGCAGTTGCAACAATGCCATTTGGCTGATGTGTTGTGCTACCTGGACCGTCATCCGACTCACTAATAGTCGTAGCCGCAGTTGTAGTCACAAGCGCCAAAGATAGATTTGCATCAACAGTGCATGCCGTCATAATGCAAGAAACGGGCACTGATTGGTACGTAGTTTTCACGCTAGGCATGTTTTTAAGAGCTGCCGATGCTAAAGAAGAATTTACAACAGCGTTCGAAAAAGTATCTACCGTATTTGACATAACGGCGCCAATATTTCTGTTATCAGTGGTGATGCTAGTTAGCTGAGCAGCTGATCCAACAGCAATATTGCTCGGAACCTTTTGGATACCTGTATAATCCAATAAACGTCATAAATTGTTTACAGATACAGATTGAAGTTTACGACAGAGTGATAAAGTTTCCCAAATAGAGTAGAACGGGAGCTAGGTATTTTGACGCTCGTATGTGCACCAGTTCATGCAAGAAAAAAAATTTGGTCTGCTGGAACCTGCTCATACGCCCAGCTCCACCAAATATTTTTCGGATAATATGAATACAAGTTATGGAAAAATTACATTAACGGGAACTACAAGAAGAACTCCCCGTGACAAATAAATTTGGATTCATCATAAAAATCTGCTTGAAAAAAATCACATTATTAATTGTCTGTTGACGTTTCTTATAATAGGAAAAATGCTTTTTCACTCACTCACTAAAATATCGCAATCAGGTAGGACATCGAACCCCTCTGGAAAGCAGGTTTATACAATATTCGTTTATGTCATATGTTACTTCACTCATTAAAATATCGAAAACCAATATGACTCCGATCCCCTATGGGAATCAGATTATTTTACAACATTTGTTTTATGCCCTATTTTATTGTCAAAATGTCAAAAACAAGCAAAGCGTTAGAAACCTCTGACGGCTCGTTGTATGACCTCACTACATAGATGTTCAAAGATTTCTGCTTGCTAAAGTGCAAAAAAGTTGACCAATTAAACCGTTCCTAAATGCCGATAAGACATAACAAACAAACGTTTGCCAAATCCAGGCTCAAAAGAATTTGAAACGAGTCGAAAACAATATACCACATTCACCATTCGTTTTGTGTATGTAATTACAAAGGTCCAAAAACAAATTTACGTGGATTATTGATATAAAGTTAATTTATTATAATATATACTAAAAATAAACGCAGTAACCATATGAGAAATTGATGTATAAAGTAAAAGTACTTCGGATATAATAAGTGCTGAATGCAAATTGGATTTATACAGCCTGTTCCTGCGATCGCAGTAGCCACATCAGTCATTGTTAATAAAATTGTATTACCCTTTATGAACATATTAAAATAATATTATGTGCAACACTTCCGAGCAGTACATTTTGGTTTACAGATATCACAGATAAGGTAACTTTGTATTCATTCGTCAGTATTGAAGCTGGAATCAGCAAAAGGATCAGAATGTTAATCCTCAGCATGTCCAAGATACTACTTCGAACGAATTACCTCAACTTGGAAACTTGTATCTCTCAAGTGAGGATGAAACAGAGCGAGCGTGTTTCATTTTCAAGTTATTTTGGTTAATCAACTATAACAGGTTGTATTTGATACACCCTAAAATTTCTTGAATCCTCGAACTTATTGAAATCGTAAAACCTGGTCAAAAATTAAACCGCGTTCCTGCGGCTTTACATGCTACGTAGCCTCTTGGGGCCTACCAAGAGTAGTGAATACATTAGGTCCGCTCTTGAGATTGCGATAGCCGAGGTCGTATGGGTATTGCGTTTGGAAGGGTGCAGTGTAGCAGAGTAACGGCGCTGCTTCAAAACCGAATACATTAGGTCCGCTCTTGAGTTTGCGATAGCCGAGGTCGTATGGGTATTGCGTTTGAAAGGGTGCAGTGTAGCAGAGTAACGGCGCTGCTTCAAAACCAATACTGTATTTGTCTGGTGTACATCGCATAAGAAGTCTGGTGGCCCTACTACGTAAAAACCACTCTTTAAATTATAATTTAAAGAGTTTCAAAATTTATCTTTTTAGTCATTGGAAGACAAAATAAAGAGTTCTTCGGTTTTGATATATGACTACAATGACCGTAGCATTGTCAACGAAGTACTGCCGGTGTATAATTGCTATCATGGATTAACTGGCTTAGGGGCCCTCAATTTAGAATCACAAAATCGTCAATAAGGGCAGAATAGCCATACTCGCTCCGTTTCCTCTCACTTTGCGAGTTACTAGTTTTAAGCAGTATTATCCGATGCAGAAGACCATTTTAAATGATGAGTGCCGTCCTCGGCTTAGCACTGAACTCCGAATTTACAACCATATACGAGGTTCTTGGGCAAAACTCCGCAAATTTTACATAAATAACAAAATCTAATGTAAAACGACCCCAAAATCATCATATGACATAAATAAGATCCCTAATAACTAACTTCCTCAAATGGTTATCAATTTTAAGCTAAAAAATTTAATTTTAACGCAAAATCTACCTGCACTTCTAGATGCTAACTCAATGCACCAAATGCTGGTTGAAAAATCTTCAACATGTGGAAATACATAAATTAGTAAGTTTGAAATCGCTCTATCAGGTTACCTCTCTGAAAAAAGAGCGAAAACTCATAAAATAGAATTCAAGTTATGTTTGTTTTTATAACATTTCCAGCAATGCAAATAATATATTTAGAGAGCAAATTTTATATAAACACTGAAATCTGTCCGGAAACTACAACTGAAAACATATTTCATGCTTCACATCAAAAACAATAAATTTTGAAATATTTTTTTCTGCAGCAACACTAATTAATGTAGCGGATTTTGCTCCATTCCGACGTAAAATAGACAGAATTTGGCCCTTGATATCTAAAATGAATAAATACAAAGTTATATACTTAGATCTAACATAGCTAAAATCACTATAATTTCGCACCATTCACGGTCTTCATAAGGGACGATTGGATAAGTTGTTGTTGAGGAGCAATGGCACCTGGCTGTATATTATAAGCGACGGTTGGCACAACTGGTAGCGCAGAAACGGCCTGTGCAGGCAATGGTGGCGGCACTCCATGAGGCATAAGTACTTGTCCGGTGGTTGTGATGCCTGACTGAGTAGCGACAGGCACATTTGAAGGAGGACCATATGATTCCAACTTTTGACTACCTGGCGACGATCCTAAAATATGTAACATATGATAGTTAGCACCCCATGGATTTATTCCGGAGATAACTAAACTACTAATTATTTGTATGGCGTGTTCGGGCGTTTGCATATTTTAGGTGCTACACTTCATAGATATCTAAAACATTCGTATAAATATATTGGGTTTTTGTCTAATGCGAGCAATTTAACTGTTTAAAAACTCTACCTTTACTAAAAATTATTTTGCCGCAATATAGGTTATTCTGCATGACATTCGAGATATTTACTATTGATAGCGCATAACCATCGACACGTAACTACAATAACATTAACATGTATATATATATCTAGTTTTCCAAACGCCCAGTTTTAGGCCACAATCAAGACAAATCTTTGTTTTCGACTAAGATCGTAACCACTACAACTATGTTGATAAAAAATTTTCGCAATACAGGGTGATATGGAATATTGCATCCACAGGCATAATATCTAGCCAATAATCCCTTTGGCAAGTTAATAATAAAACAAAACCCAATTTAGTGTCAATCCATAGAGGATTAAAACAAGCGATTGGCAGGCAGCAAGGCTTTTTAGGTCCACAGGTGGGTCTGACGCAAATATTTTTACGTGGACCCACAGAAATTTTGCTGGACCCAGGGCAGTTTCGGTTTCGAAGACATAGGATTTGCAAATAAATTCTATTACAAATTGCAGGCTTTTAGCCGTTCGTGCTTACATGTGTGCATAGTTGCTTACTGCTGGTTTTATGGATGGCCCTCGTCCTTTACCCTGGCTTGACACATGCTGAGAATAATATAGGTATATATTTGTAATTAATGTAAAATTGCGTTTCGTAATTACTTTGTAAAAATAGGTAAAATCCTCGAGCCAAAAATTGTAAATCTGGACCCAGAGTTTAAGATTTGGAAAAAAATTTGCTGGACCTAGGGTCCGCTTTGAAAAAACCATGGCTGGCAGTGTTTGGTTTAAATTATGACAGTCTGTGTATCTTTACGCTGTATACTAAAATATCACCAATGTATTCCCAAAATAGCCGAAGCTACGGAATAGGTACATAAAAGCATAGTTTTGCACCAACATTTGTGTACAATATACTTTTATTTATGGCTTTGGAATATTTTTGCTGCAACTTAGATGTAGATTTCACTGTGCGCTTATCGCTTTTGCCACAGATGGATACTACAACCCGATTTCAAATTTGTTTCCGAAATACGGCACGAAAACATTTTCCAGATTAGAATTTGACAATAATGTTCTTTTAACCGTTAGTATCTTACAAATAATAATGAATGGTCCAATTTGGCTTGAGGTGCAGCTATTAGTGATTATACAATACATTAATTTATTAGCTATCCTTTGTGCAAAAGTATTACTCATACTTTGTGCTGGATTGCAATAATTAACAGTGATGCTTTGCCGAACGAATAGTGTAAGTTGTTGCATAATGTCTATTCAAATGTTAAAAAATAAAACAAAGTTCTGACTTGTCCATAGCCTTCCCTAAAGTTTAGTGATTTTAGGAGCCCATATTAGGAGAATGTTTTAAAGCAGGGGGACAAAGTTTTGCCCCTTATGCAACGTATTGCCATATTTTCAGGTACTTTTTGCTGTGGCATAAATATTTTCAGGATATAGTCCTGTGCTCCTGTCGCCGAGGTGTTGAATATGTAATTTAAAGACATATGCATAGCTATATTGAGCATTAAATTACAAAATGAAACATCGAGTATCAGGCACGTTGCTGGAATAGTTGAAAAGATATTCCGATTATTGCGCTTGCAATCTTCAAGTACATAGAGTATAAATTGCTGTACAAAATAAGACCAAAATATTGATATTCCTCGATCAACTAAATAGATTTTACCATGTTTATGTAATTTGAGTCCCACTAAACACTTTTTGACCTAACCTTCCACTGCAGGGTGTTTTTTCAAAACAGACCCTGGGTCCAGCAAATTTTTTTGGGTCCAGACCCTAAACTCTGGGTCCATATTTACGATTTTTGGCAGGAGAATTTCACGAATTGTTATACAAGAAACGTAATTACGAAACGCAATTTTACATTATTACAAATACATAAATTATTCTCTGCCTGTCCGACGCCAGGATAAAAGGCGAGGGCCATCCATGAAACCAGAAATAAGCAACCATGTATACATATAAGCACGAACGGCTAAAAGCCTGCAAGTTGTAATAGAATTTATTTGCAATTCCTATGTCTCCGAAACCGAAACTGCCCTGAGTCCAGCTTGGGTCCAGACGAACCTGTGGACCCAAAAAAGACTGTAAGATTGTAAATAGCAGTATAATATGTGTTGGTACATAGAGGATGAACTGCTCTACAGAATGAAATCAAACACACCTACATAGCTCGAGTGATTGCGAATATATTACCATCATGTATTTTGGGTTTCATGGGATCATCTTAGAACACGACTCGAACCAAATCGCACAATCTAAGAGAACCTCATAGAAAAGCGCTATATACGGATATATATAGACTTATTTCCGCTATAGAATGAACACATTTAGACTCTGATATCAACAGGGGTTGTGGAGTTACAGTAAGTAACCTGGTGTTTTGGGCCACCCGACAGAGCCTTCTTGGTCCGTTTTTCGGAGATATTGGATTTCGGCTTTGCGCCAACCTTATGGGCACGATTTCAAACTTTCAAATGAGGTATCCGCCCATCCGAAGTTGAAATTTACAACTCTGACCAGTTTGAATTCTTCGCTTCGCTCGTTTCACTCACTCATTCAGAATTCAATAATTAAGAATATTTAATTTAGTATTCAAGAAACACTAATTTATAGATATTAATAAATCATGGATTAAGTTGCACATAGGGGCGTCGGGCAAGTGGCAGGGTCGAACATGAGGCAAAATTTGACCAGCTTGCAGGTTTGAAATTTGGTGGCCTTATTCTAGACAGGCCAGGAGATTTATCTAGGTAATTGTTTCTTATTTCTATTCCTGCAAGTAAGGGCATACATGAAGACTAGATATCATTTGGTATTGTCCGCCGCACCGCTTGTCGCCTTCGAGATAACTCAAAGTCCAGCATTGGCGATAAAGCTTGAAATTATCACACAGAAACTGGTAGGCGTATTTCATTTTAACGATACACTGCATTCCTTACTTGAATGGTGTAATGCATGTCTAATATTATGACTTCTACATTGATGGAAATAATCGAACATCATTTGGTAGTGCCCAGTAGCAATTAAATGTATTCTCTAGGATCGCTGTTCTGCATTATGGCATGTTAGAAATTTATAGTTACCGATAGAATTCAATAGATAAATTCATGTTAGCTTCACAAATATTGATGGAGATGGAAATGATCTTGAACCATCTCCGTGGCAAGTAGATAAAAGGGATAAAATTTGTAAGTGCCATACCGTTCATTATGCTGACTCCCAATCTAGAGTAGTTGTTCACACATGCAGAACTGTCCATGCCCTGTAAAGTGAATACGTGGGTGCAGGCAGCTAAGTACAATATAAAGTTTGGTATAAACATAAAAAAATGATAGCGATATGGTCGAGAGGTTACTAGAATTGTCACACCGTAGCTGCATGATATACCTAAATATGTTTGCTATTATATAGCAAGAAAAGCAGCAAAAATACTCATCTAAAACATTCTCCACCATTTTGACATACAAACCAGATGACTCTGTAGATCTCGGAGACTTGACTCCATTACCGATATCAATCAGCTTTCCATGTGGATGAGCATGAGAACTTCCTTGAACCAAAATAGGTTTGCTAACCGCGTGTTCAGACGCTGTGCTCCATCCTAAAATTAAAAAAATTAACATATTAATACAAAAACTCAATAACAGGCAAATAGCAATTTAACTTGAAAATCAAAACTTTTTAATCATAGATATACTTTTAAACCTTGGTAACATATAAATTAATGCCAACTACGGTTGCACATAAGCAAAACATTGAATGATTTGCGCATTCTTAAATATCTTGAGTTTTGGTTAAATAATACAAGTCTTCACAAACTGTAAAACGGACAAGTTAAAAAATTTTTCTATACGAGAATTGGAAAAAGAACTCTTGTGTAATCTTTGAAAATTACATTTAGTGGTCATCGTAAAAACCAGCTTTAAAACATATTTACTTGTTCAATTTTTATAAGTTTGTTATAAACTAAAAAACGGCCTTTGTTACATCACTCACTAAAACATCGAAAACAAGCAGAATATGGAACACCTTTTGAAAGACTTTTACAATATTCTCTCATAGTTATTTCACTCCCTAAAATATTGAAACAAGAAAAAAGTTGAACCCTTTACGGCAAGCCTTAATTTCATTCAGTCGCTAAAATAACAAAAACCAGTGCTCGTTGCACCCCATAATAAGTGAGTGCTATTTGTAAAATCAAGGGTGTGTGCCTACTGTAAATGAACATATATATATATATATATATATTTATAGATGCCGATATGACAAAAAGAAATTCACCGACCCAAAATTCATCAGTTTAATACCAAATGGCGAAAAAGTTTAAAGCTAGATTCAAATACCGAAAACAATACGCCTTGTTGATTATTCCGTTTTGTATGCTTAATCGCAGTGGTTGAATATGTAGTTTGGTAAGCAGGATTAATATGCAATGCAATAATTATATTACAGGAATTAAAATACCACGGTCACTTCAGCAGTTGTAGTAACAAAATAACGTGAAGCATTGACGAACATATAGAAATAAGATCATGTCAAAGTCCCATCCACGATAATTCAGGTGCGGCAAACATGACATTAGCACCAGAGGGCAAAATTTTTAAAGTATAATTGTCATGTCGGGCTAAGTTTACGCTAAGACTTACCGTACGCAATACTTCTAAGCAAAACTTTTGGCTTACATGTAACTATGTGTATGGTATAGTATTTAAATTCTACAAATAAAATGACCAAAATCTTAAACCTCCATATAGTTCAAGATACCATTTCCAGTGCGTCTCCTTAACTTATTATTTTTCTTACAGAAATAGAAACGCAAAATTTATGGTTACAACCTCTTAATATCGCAGGGAATCTTCTAAATTTCACGGGACACCATTTCCAAAATATATCTGCGCACTAGGGAGTAACCGGAATTCCGGTTCCGCGAAAACCGTGTTTCGGTTGAGATTCCGGCAAAGGGCAAAAACCATACCGGAACCGGAATTCCGGTTTAAAAACTTTGTTTGAATTTTTTTCTAATATATATTTATAATGATCAAGTTCCAATACAAAAAAGCAAACGAAAAGAATAACTCATCAATTTGCCGCATGAAACGTAAGTAGAGCACATAATTTAAATAGGAATTTTATATCTTAACCTGCAGGAGTTTGTTAACAAAACTAAGCCAGGTGGATGCTTGTAACAGCTATTTTACACATTCAGAAGTCGCGGGGTATGTTAGATTTAAACCGGTCCAAGTCGGTAACAAAGTATGGATTACGTAGAAGTACTTAGCGTATGCTTGGCTAACATAAGTTGAGTCACGCGCCAGCCAATGCGATTGTAAACTTTGTAAATGAGTCTACATTGAAGTAAAGTAACGTTAGCTGTAACGCAGCTAGAAACAGCGTTCTTGCCAGTGAACTGTATTTAATGAAACTGTGCGAGCAGTATCACAGTTTGTCTCATTTATAGCATTATGATTACAAAGCTATAATTATGATCTAACTGATGGGCAGTGTTGGCCCAACACTAGATAAACAGCATCTCTGACCTCTCATCAAAAATTACATTCTTTTATTTTCTTTTAGAACTATACAAACGAATAATTTCAAGTTTCCTACAAAACAACATGTAACAAACATATGTGGTAAAGGGAGGCGACTGGAGACAGGGCGAAAGTGTTTATTCCACACCCCCGTGTTGTAATCACGTTCAGTTTGACACAATATACACAAGGTGTATAATGGAAGGCGTTTTTGTTCTGTGTGTCCAAAAACCGACATATCGATCGATAAATAAACATTATTAGCTTCCTCAGTCTCTAAAGTTTCAGAAAAGCAATAATGCCATCGCAATACATTAAGTTTAATGTAAAAGTAATTTTTAATACATTTTAAGTCCACTGTGCCGTCATTTCTTAATTTATCTGTTTTGCTATATATAAGTTTCGATGACCAGGTTCCGGTTCCAAATACGGTTTTAATTGTCGGTTCCGGTTATTCCCTGCTGCACACATAATTTTCAATATATCTCATTCAAATGTTTTAGCGTACATACTGCTCTTCAAACAAATACGAAAAAATTTTCACGCATCGGCATTTTGAATTTTTCCTGGTTCGCGAGATATATTCAATCAATGCCTGTAAATCGTTACAAACAACCTAAATCATCTAAAGTGTCACAAAACCCGTAATGTCATATTCAACACCCCATTTTTATGTTAAAATGAAGATTCTTTTTTAATTTGATCCATTGCAGACACACAGCAGGCAAAAATATTTTGTTTGGTTTGCAACATTTTAGTTCAAGCAAAAAGGTTAAAAAAGTGCACCTCCAAAAAATTATATGCATGTCCTGATTTTTTGAGAAAATGCTTCAAATTTGAACGTGTTTTGGCCATAACTCCCGACAGAGCCAAGATATCTTTGATCTGTCGAGTTTCCCTACTATTCTCGTCTAATGATACCAAATTTAACACCATCAGACAATGTCGTTGATACGTTAGTGCTTGATGGAAAAAAGAGAAAAAGTTAAATGTAATGACGAATTTCTAAAATCGCCGGTTCTACGGTATCTCAGGACCAGGTGACCGTATAAGATCGTAGTAGCCACCATTCGAATAATTTCCGCGGGACCTATAGATCGATGCCAAAAGCACCCATGAAAACCTGCTTAATGCGTCACTAGGTCGAAAAGCTATCCTTAAAGCATCATTAAAGCTACAGAACTATATATAGTGTCTCTTCGGGAAGCCCGATGAACCAGAAGTTAATGGCTTGTCTCCGAGAAGCCACTATATATTATATATATCTCAAATCAATATATAACCATCTCAATTTCTTATGTTGTATAGGTCTAAATATAACGGTGCGCGTTCTATGAACTAAGACTTCTGAGCTCTCACAAATGTTATAGCCAATTTTGAAAAAATAAAAGAGCATAGCCTTTGCACATAGTCAACAAGCCGCGCCAGTGCCCACTTTAGTTTGTTATATTTTAACAGGATTACATGTCAAGATGATCTAATTAAGAAAATTAAGATTTTAAAGCCCAGATCTAAGATCTCGAGATGTATATTAAAAAGTGCGTGTCTGTCGTTTCTATAGTTTGTTTTCCGAAATTAAAAATATTGGAAATATTATAAATGTTATAAAAATATTAAAATTCTTTTCTGATCATTGAGCTATTTAGTAATTGTCACGTTTTGAGTCACAGCTCGTTATACAATGAAAATATAAAGACGAAGGGATCAATCCCATCTATTCACAAAAGTATAATTCAAACATTGACCATGATTTCATTCCCACCCCTAAACCCAATTTACAAGGCACATCAATAATGCAAAAATTTACTCAAGATGTGAGGAAAAATTATTGAAAGGAGATTAGCAGAGTAGTTACCAACCACTAATAAATTAACATCTGAAATTTGATTAGAATTATGGATTTACATTCGTATGATACATTAACCATGATAAAATGGGAAAAATGTCTGGCGATTATCTAGTTAGCAACGAACTATAATTAATATCATATCGAACCTATCTAGTACAAACATATAAATCTAAATTACATCAGTAACATAAAATTTATTTCACTAAAAATTTTAACAGCAACATATATATACAAAAATTTGTACTTACCTGCATGGGAATATGCCATATCTGCACTCCACTGTTGAGCCATTAAAAGAGCTTTGCAGTTTAGATCAAAATAAATGATTCACCAATATGCGAATATCAACATTCACCGTGCGCTATATTTAAATGCACTCGAACAGTAGAAAGGTTTAGCGTGACGAAGATATACAGTTGCTTGACAAAATGAAACGTTTGGTTAATGAAACAGCACGGTATTGTCTATAATACAGGAGATGACATCTGAGCAAAATAGGCGCGGCGAAAATTTACAGCAAAGACAACTCTGTACACGCAATAAAGAGCCGTGTGTGAAGCGCACACCTAAAAATATAACACTATTATTACGGTGAATATTTAATTAATTCAGAAGGATTGATACAGGCTTGAAAAATATGGGTATAGTCGTGACTGAATGGCGAGATAACGGAGTAAATGCAGCTAAATCTGCGTCTTAACAGCTATTGCAAGGTTTTAAATATAACTTCCTGAGTCCCCGTTAAGCCACATAATATCAATAATAAACTGGAAATACCGAACAGCGGCGCTATGACCATTTCAATCCCATGTCAAAACCGTGTAACCCTTTTTCTTTCACTAAACCACGTTGTAGGCCCTTAGCGCTTGCATTATTTGATGCATACAGCACAAATGTATTATATCCAAGGTCTCTCCCCTTAACGAAAACAAATTTCGAATTACTACATAGCATAGACTTTACATATTTAGAACTGTCTTTTTAAGAAGCCGGAATTAAAAAAACTAAAATCAGAACTTTCATTTAAAAAATGAAAAACGTATTTGAGTTATTCGATTTAAATAGCATTTAAAACACATTTTGAGCCATTTTTTATTTTCGATGACATCGACAGTAGCAACTACAGTCTGCGAAAATACGGCAATGAAAGCCAGACCAAGCTACCAGAAGCATTCATGAAAAAAATGTATCACGAGCTGAACATTCGAAATTAAAACATGAATATTAAGTACAAAAATTTCAAAGCCTAACGTTATCTTACCGGTTTTAACTTTATAACGTCGACCCGAACATAGCTCCACAAGTATCTCATATCTTCAATTCACAGCTAGTATTACTAAGATTTTTCAGAGAATGCAACTGTTTAGAAATTTAACCGATGCAGTTTTTACCATAACATGACTAAAAAGTATATATCTCGCATGGGAGTGTGAAACGGAGCGAGCATGGTTTCATTCATAAGTTGTCAGTTCGTGCAGTCACCTGTAACAGGCTGTGTTTGATGTATATACCGCCGTAAAACCTTCGGAACCCTGAACCCATTGAGAACCCTAAAACCACGTCGAAATACATCGTCCCCTAAACGTATCGAAAACACCTGCAAACCCATGCAATATCCGTGCTGATATTTAGATAATATATCTTTAGATAAGACGAATCTTTTGATTTAGCCCATCACTTACCATGGCCGAATTTTATAATTTTGACGATACAGCCATAATTTTACTTCAGAAAATTTATGACAATTTTTTCGCTTTTTTTAGTTGCAATTGTACCCGAATGCAAACAATTCTCGATAAATATATATTTTGATAAATCATTCGACGAATTTGATATACCATTGAACCGTACTGACGAGCTCAGTCGATTGGTGGTAAAATTAGCTAAATCGGTTTAAGAAGGTATTGCCATTTCTATGAAATCCAAAGCCTAAACATTAGCTTAAACCTAAGTCGTTAACCCATGGACCGATTATTTCTAGATAACCAAATCATCTAATTCAGTATACTAAAATGTTTACATATAGACCATTTTTGATGCCCAGTAGGCAGAACATAACCAAACAAATGGAGACTACATTTTGAAAACTTGGTTTGTCGACCGTGAAATCCTTCCAAACCCCGTGAAACTGCAAATATAGTCAAGCTGGACTCCAAACAACAAAACAATCGCATTCAGATTGTTTTATAACCTTCTGAACAATCGTTGTAATGTAAAACTCCAATAACATGTCGAAATTTAAAAATCAATATTTCTGGCAACGGCTCGACGAACAAACTGTAGTCCATGGTGACCCAGGAAGTGTTGGTACAAAAATGCCGTAGCCAGCAAATTTGTAGATCTCGATGAACTGATTATGCAAGGTTTTTCGTTGCGACTAGAGTCTGCGACGCGAGGCATGGGCTGCGAAACACTGGTACCCGTATGAAAAGATGTGGGAAAGTACTCATAAAAGCTTGTTTTTTTCCTCTTGACCCAGAAGATAGTTTTGGAGTTGTTTGCGTTCAACTAAAAGGCACATCGTCATCTCTTTTGCCATCGAACAAAAAATTTATCGAAATCCATCTACA
>JASANE010006390.1:0-14376 GCA_030248225.1 Trileptium ribeirensis | reverse complement strand
ATAGACGACATATTGGTCTTTTCACCCACATTTGAACAACACCTAGCGAGCAATTGGTTTTATGTGACACTCGTTCAGATTACGTATTGCTCAAGCATGACGATATCGCAAATTACATCCATAATACATTTTATTTTTTATGACAACAATAACCTATAATACACAACAAAATACTCGGGTCATGCTCCACCGGTATCCGATCGCCCATCCCATGACGGTTACCCCGTATTTTGACCTAAACTTTAGATACTTTCTCCTTTTGTATATCCAATTGGAATCCTGAAAATCTCGGGCTGGTACATATTGTTTATGATAGATTTATGTATGAATTTGGAAGACAATTTTAAGTTTTCAAACCTTGTTGCTAGTGCAGCTTTTAAATTTGACATCTGTATTTCTCTCACTTTTATAGTAGAAACATGTCTTTCCTTGTCCAGTTACATAAAGTATTCGTAATTCCAATCTTACAGTATCGATCGGAAGTTTGGTCTCTCTTTCTGAGTATAAAGTAATTGAAAGCGTTCAACGATATTTTTCTCCTATATTACGGGGTTTGAAATCCTTAGCTTATATTCAAATACTCGAAATTATAAGGTGGGTTGTCCAGTAACTCACTGGTGTTATTAATATAACTATAAGTCTTATTTCCTTATTTATTGTATACCAGTAATCAGCGAAGTTCTACCTGTTAAAAATTCGGATAGACATTTATATCGGTAGCGTTGTTGTTGTTTTCGTCAAAACATTCGAATCCTGAGCTATTCATGTTCAAAATGTAACGTCGGATCACACAATGCTAAAATATAACGATCATTTCAGTAAGATCATCACAAATCCAAACCAAATTAGATGTGGGTGTATTATACGGTATTGTCGCATAGTCGCTCTAATCGACGAAAAGTGTTTTAACCCAATATTTAGGCGGTGTACAGTCAAACTAATAGTGAGGCTGAAATATACGAATAAGTGTTACGTAGGCTATATACAGGAGTTCGTATGTCTTACGTAGTGTTTGAGTTAACGAATTAACAGTACTAACGTCCTATAATGCTAAACTCTGTTCGAACAGCGGTGCTTTATCTCAGCAAGATTCATTACTACAGCTGAAATTTTGGTAAAGGTATGAGACGTGTGTGAAGAGGGTAAGTATAATGATGGAAGAATTAACTACTATCTTCAAATGAAATATTGCCTTAAAATGAAGGGCTGTGGGCGTTAAAATGTAGTGTGCTAAGCGATGTAAAAATTGCTGTAGTATGAATGTTATTTTAAAATTAGTGTAGTGTAGAAAAGTCGCATAAAAAATAAAAATGACGGACGTACTTATGCATAAAAGCGTTAACATTAATGCGTGCAAAGTTTTGAGTTAACTGTCATGTTATCTCAGAAATGTGTTGAGAAACACAAGTCCAATATTGACATGAACAGTGAATTGAGAAAGTAAATTCAAATGTCGGTGGTATCAGTGACAGGTTAATGGGTAGACAGTTAAAAACAGTTCAATATTAAGTTTATACCCATTTCCTCACTCAGAGCAACCAATATTTAGAATTTATTGAAACCAAAGCTCTAATGGCAAAATAATTTTGTGACAATTTTAAACGTTCAGTAATTCGTATTTCTTGAGTTTAAAAAGTTAATTTATTTCGTGCTATTAATTTTGAATTAAACAAATCTCTTTTGATTTGTTAGATTTGCAAGAATAATTGAAATTTAACAAATTTCAATAGAAAAATGTTGTTATCCATGCCCCGAGAACCTGCATCCCCGGGCGCCTTGATATAGCTTTATAAGCTCATGTCCTCAGAAGAACGCAGAATTATTAAAGAATTAATTATGAATTAAAAAACTGTTCATAACTCTGGCCCAGTTGGTTCTTCTCAAGGGCGCAGATCCGATTTGAAAAGTGGGGGACAGCTTAATAGGTCAGCTTTAGACAAAATACAAATAATTCGCATATATAATCATAGGATAGCTGATGAAAATTCTAAGATGTATATGCGAGTGTGTTTGTATGAAACAGCGTTTTATCGTTTTAATTCTTGCCTTATTAAAAGATAATATTTTGAACAGCGGAGAGACTGTCCCTCACACTGCAAAAAGTTGGAGAACCAGTCCTCCCTGTTCCCCCTATCTGCGCCTATGGTGCTTCTAAATTATTTAGTCCAACAAATATGGTGCGTACAAGAGGGCATAGGTTCAACCTGTGTGTAAACTGCTGTTGACTGAATATCCGGAAATTCTTTTTGTGTTAGCGTTGTTTCACTCTGTTAAGCATTACCACCGGCAATAGTTGAACCGCCATCACTGAGATTATTTAAACATAATCTGAACATCCTATCATTTGTGCACGTACATGGGCTAGCTCACAAGTCCCAGGTAGAATAGCGGGTGCCACGGACTCAGATTGACGGCGGGGGAAGGGGGCACTTCGTCGGGGAGAGGATAAATTTTTGAAAATTTTTAAAAAATTATTCTGAAGTTTCAAGGTATAGCTGTATCGATTTGAAAAGAACCTATGGTGGTGCAGAAATCAAAGAACTTTTCTCAATATATATAGTAAAGCAGTCATTTAAGGAGCTGCAGTTGCAAAATTGTCATTTAAGGAACACAGCCCTGTTTTTACAAGTTTGATCAGCACCCAGTAAACGATAAAAACACTAGAGTAAAGAACAACGGACATAACAGATAGTGTTATCTCATACTGTGAAAAAATTTCCTCGAGTTTCGCTATTTATTCAGTTATTATTCGTTCGAAACTGCAATTTTGTTCCCCTATATTTTGTCATTTAAGGAACATGCTCGTTTTAAGGATTTATAGTTGATATATTTTTAACAAATTTTCATACTATAGTCACGGAAATATTACAGATCAATGATATTTAGCTTAGGATAATGTCGCTTCTGCCTCTACTTGTGAACTGGCAATATAATAGCGATAAACATCTGACATAGCGAAGGGGGACCTGGTCCTCTTCAGGACTGACTCAGAGCTGTGGGCAGGTACCCGTAAAATCCGTCCTGCAACATCCAGCATGCTCTTACAGGTGGGGCTATTGGAAGTGACTATTTGGTTGCGTTTAATGAACAATATCCAAAAAAATTTGGTTTTTTAGCGCCCACAGTGAAATATTATCTGATTACCGTTAGGATTCGCTTCTTGGTTTCTTTTATGGAGCCAGTAAGTGTTGTTATGGGCATGAATAAATTATTCATTTCATTAGGCGTTGTTCGAAATATATTGGGAGGTTCGTTTAATTTGCAGCGTTATATCTAAAAATCCTTCGTAGTGATCTCTTTGGAAAAGTAAAAATTTGTTTACTGTGAGCTGGGGCAGATTGCGGTATAACCTATTTACATGTAAAACGTTTAAGCTACCATTTTGGGTGGTAGCTAGAAATTAACTGTGCTCTGAGTGAATTTGATTCCACTTTTGACAGAGAAACAAATTGTTTTTTCTATATATACTATTCATCAGACAAATTTAATTCACTGTAACTAGTTGATACAGGTGAGAAAGAACCAGATTCTTAAGGCCTGGCTAGGCTGCTTGTCCAAACCATGTCCGACCCCGCTCGGGATGCAAACAAGACCAGTTCGAGTCTTCATGAGCCTAGCCCGCATCTGCTCTTGAGATTCCATGACTTTTATAGCATTTCTGATATTTTCTGATTAATGGTTACGCTGGGAGTCATCCTATCTTGACCCGAGGAAACCTTATTTCTCGCAGACAAGGTGCCCCCGGTCCATCTGAAAATCCCTCAGTTGGGTACCCCTTTCCAGATACAGTATATATATTCTGCCTTCACTGACAGATTGGCTCAGGCCCAGGTTTGACTATAGTTTCTGGCTATGCTCTTCAGATACCAAAGCAGGTTCAGATGGCTCTAGACCCTCCACCAGCTGGACAGCGTAATAGGAGTTTTATTTTAGTCCGCAAGTGCTATTATCAACGCGGACTGATAACTTTAGTAAATGTGATCATAATAAAAACACTTTACGTAATTGCTTCGCACACAAGTGCTTGCGTGCAAAAAAATTGCATTCATTAAAATTAGAAGTTATCTACATTCAATAGGCTGGTAGCTGCGGGCTCAAAATTTCTTTCAGAAGTTCAAAGGCAGCAAATTTTAACCTGTATACCATTGCGGGTTTGAAAGTTCATCACTTATTACACATTTCAAAACCATTGTACTGTAAATAGCTTTAATTAAAGTGTGTTCACGCGTTCAGACTTTAGCTCAAATTTATGCAAATTTCTATCAAAATTTGAAAACGTATTATTGCATTTTTCGAACGTGTGAATGCTGCTCTATTTTTGTAACAATTTCTTCAGCCAATCATGGGAATGGGATATAACCTTCTTCACATGCATTTAAAATCAGCGGATTACTCGCTACCTCCGAGTGTAAGATTTCGGGACTGTAACGAGCTCATCAAAATTTGATATATTAGTTGCTAAACATATGAAAAAGACCCAATTGTAACACTTATTTACGCTTGATTTGTTCAGCTTCTAAAAATAGTGCAGCTGACATGGATCTGTGAAGAAATTTTTTACTTAGCTGCTAGATATTGCACGGAAAAATTGTGTAAGTTGTTAAAAAATTGAAAAAATTTCAAGAAGGTAAATTTGGAAAACAAGAATATAAGAAATTGGGAAAATGCGCAAAGGTGATTTGAAATTATTGCTAAGATTGTTTTACCTCTTTCCTATTTTCTTTTTTAACACTTTTCGTGCCACGAAAATAAGGAAAACGGTCAGAAAAATAAATAAATTGTGTGTCAACTGTGGAACATACAAAATATCACAATTTTAGTCGGGAAAACGAAGACATCGGAAGAATATTAGCCTAGCACCTACACGAGTCTTGTTTTTATAATGTTACCGGGTTCCGCCATTTCCTATTCGGTGACCCACATGAAAAGATGGAAACAGTATAATTGCTTATTCTCCATTCTAATGCAGATAAAGCTTCGCAGACTGCTCTGAAATGTTATTTTTTTTACTTGTATCTATAATGTTCCTTAAAAACGGCATTTGTTCCTTAATTGACATCCGGTGTTCTGAAGAAGACAAAAACAAATAAAATTTCGTGTTTTTACGTCTGAATGCGTCGTATATGATTTATACAAAATATGTATAAAACGACAACGGTACACTTAGAGCATTGCCTCGGCTTTAATTTGGTGTAAAAACGTGATAAAATACTTGCATCGTGGCAGATGTACAGTTACTCGAAGTTTTCCAAATGTCAGCAGTAAATTCTACGCATAATTTAATACTGGCGCAGTTACGGGAAATATGCACACAAGAATTAAAGTTTAAAATAACTTCAAATCTAAAAATTATGAATAACAATTGTTTACACTGGCAATAAATGTAGCAACTTTTGTACAACAGCGTCTGGCAATTATGACGGTACAAACATTCAAAGTCATTTTGTTCCTTAATATGATTAGTTCCTTAAATAGCTCCTTTACTATATCGGGTTATCTTCCTACTTCTTGCTGGGTGGTCCAAAGTATCGGCATATAATAAGATACTTCTGGCACTGCCAACAGCGTGACATGGTGCGTGGAAACCCAGTAATCAAGACGAATACGTGTTTGCGATTTCCAAGTATTTGCCGGATTTCACTGGTCTATTTCCAGATAGGAGTTACTAAGCTACTACGCTGTTAGCATCACGCGTACTGAAAGTTAGCCAATTTCATGTATTTTAGAGAATATGTATATTTGGGAATGTTAAACAACAAATTAGATATACGTGCATTGCCACGTACAACTGTTGCCAAATATTTTTCAAAATATCTCATCACTATTAAACAGCTTCTAAATTCGTCTATGCCCGGCGATCTTCACAGTGGTTTGGTGTTACAGATGTCAAACTAACCACAGACGACCGGCTCATGCTATACGGGCTTGGACCTCTGTGGAAGATAGTTTTTTTGCGAGTACCTACAGCGTGCGGGCTTGATATAAGGGCTTTGCACGGTCATCCACAAATTTATTGTACTTTGAATAGGCGTTTGTGGGAGAGGACTTTGTACCCAAATAACATATGGTTATAATCATTTAATGAAAAACCTCATAGTAGAGCTGTCCCAGGAGATGTTGACGCCTGGTTGCTTCTCGCTGTCACGCTACCACACTGTCGTATCACTTTTTTATCGCACGAAGTCACTGTGAGGGTCGCTGGGTCGACTAAGCAAACCAGCTGCAGCAAAAATTCGTACACGATATTGGCAATATATTCTCTTAGGTTATCTTGTTCCACAAGCTGAAGCGGAGTGAGCCGACCAGGCATATAGCTGCTCTGGTTCATCTTATGTATTAATAAAATTTGTTGAATGCCTAACAAGTACCTATTGATATTGTTTTATTCATTTGTGTTTTTCTTGTTTTATACTGAGCTGTGCATTTTTAGGAAACCAGGCATCTATGCTAATACCTGGAAATAAGTATATTTATTGATATATGTTGGTGATAGCAAGCCAAGTTAGGTATAAAGTGCAGTTTAGGAGTAAAAAATCACATAGTCTATATTTATCTTGATCTTTGTAGTTCCGCTGAAAAGATGATCTACATATATGACACAAAATATATACATAATTGAAGGAATCCGCAGATTTAACATAATTCTTAACCTGATAGTTTGTCTTTATGTTATGCAGGAAATTGTAAAAGCAATCATGATGAATGCTGCGTTTTAGGAAAGAAAATGGACCAAACATCGTCTGGTTCAAATGTCAATTCGGGAACGTCTACCATGATGTCTGCTAGTTAGTTAGTTAGTTAGGTAGTAAAATTTATATACCGTCGTAGGCTCACTCATCCGAGACATACCCGCGGGTTAGTCTACAGCCTTACTGGTTTGAAGTTATAAAATTAACAGGGAATATCTAACCATTTTAGCGTTAGTACACCAGGGCTTTTCGAGTTGTCTTAGTTATGCGTGAGCTCGGGCACATGGCAATCACAGCGATTGTTCACTTCAAAACATTTCTTAGCTTTAGGAACTACAAATTCAGGCTCAAAATAGTTATAACCATGCATGGTTATAGGGGTAGAGGAGTATTATCACCCTGAGGCTCGGATCCGTTTCTCCTTCTCGGGGCCTCACCCATCCCCTCCCTGGTAAGTAGCGTGATCACCTGTAGCCGAGGCAGTGCGGACAATTTTGGCAAAATGTGCAAAATAGGGAGAAATTGGCAAATGTTGGAAGAAAATTGGAAAAAATCGATGGTAAATCGGCAAAAACGAGAATTTTCCAAAAAAAATATATCCCTCCTTGATGACCTCCTTACCCCGCAGACCGGTTGGTCCCTCTTTCTGCCGACGACCTCCCCTAGAGCTTCCGCTATCCCCCAGGAAATTGGGAGCCCACTCATGTTTAGAAGTAACTGTAAGATGTATGGATCGCATGCCATAATAATTTCAAATCGCAGCATGTTTTAGAAAAGCAAAATAAAAGATCGTACGCTGATGTATTAAAACACTATGCCAGCTTTCAAATTGGACTATGTGGTGCCACAAAAACCAATGTGATATGTTCCACTGACGATGGTTCTGTAAGAAAGCATACTAAATTGTGCGGTATGGTCAAAATGTTGTGCCCTTAGTAAGTTATCGAATAATAATATATAAATCTATACATTACGACCGGTTGGTACCTTGGGAGAATGGCGAAAAAATATGGAGTTTAATGGACAGATCGAACCAGTTATTCTCGTTGCACTCCTTCTGTCTGGTAAACTGGCACACTAATTCAAAGACAATCCGTAGTAAAATAACACGTATACACTTAGCAGCGTTGTATTCGTGCAGTATCTTGGTGTGCTTTGACCCTAATTCATATGAGGGTAAGACTATGTTGAAGGACTCGCGATCATACCGATGATGGTGGCGACACTTTGAATTAGCATATGAGTAGGGTAGGCATTCCTCTTCTGAAACGCCGTTCAGAAATTATTCCATCAATGTTTGTTGAACACTGAGATCGCTCGTCCGGCGAAAAAAATTTATTTATAGCCCTAAGGCAGGATAAAATTTACCAGTGTTGGTAATCCGGCAAAGCTGTAAGAAAACAAAACAATCAATCACGGAAATTGTCTGATAAAACAAAATAAGCTTAAGAGTAAGCGTCGCTAGAGATAAAGAATTCGGAGACCAGAGTTATGCGATCAGAATATAAATCAGAACTTGAGCAAGTTGCGATTGTGAGAAAGTTACAGAGGTGAGCACAAATATCGACTTAAATGTAATATTTCCTCATTTCCCAGTATGCTGTGTCATACTGATACATGCAAACTGACGCACCGAGGTTTCGGGAAAGGTAACCGAGGTCAGCGGAGGAGGGGAGGGAGAGATGTCTGTGAAAAGCATGCCCTCTCGGGTTGGAGGTGCTCCAGAGGTGTGCTGAAAAAAATTGGCGACTTCTCTCAATACCCGTCTCCGTCGAGGATTGCCGATTTTACCACCATTTTGCCAATTTTCGCCCTGATTTTACCAATTTTTGCTAAAATCATGGCGTAACATTTTTGTGGACCACCACGGATGTAGAGGGTACCACGACCCCGGTGCTCTGAAGGTAGCCCCCTGAACATTTGTTTGGCATGTATGTATTCAGAATAAACTGAGCTCCAACAAAGATCTAGCTGACAGTTATATCATAGGCATTACGCATGAATGGCAATTCCAGCTAATACGTTAAGAACCCCGCTCTATGCAGCTAGAAGGAAGCAGTCTGGCTTTAACTCCCAACTATGATTCTAAACTAGCAACTCAGCACGAGGATTGCCGTTCAAAAATAGTCGTCGATTGGGGACATCGACAGCAGCCAGGTCGATGCAACCTGGAATTAAAGAAACAAACGAGTGACCAGGTTAGGGTTTTATTTATCCTGGCCACCTTCAAATTTAGCCAGTGCTGATAAACACTGATAAGAAAACATGTTGTTGTACAAAATCAACTTGCAAAGTTGTGAATTAATACAAAAACAACTATTAAATTGAAATAAAATTCAGCCAAAATTTTAAATCTTGCTTTGCCGAGATTCTTGGCTAAATTTTGGGACTTGTAGATGGAGTCGGTTCCGTTGGTCGAGATCGATCTCGACCTAGCCAGATTAAGCCTGAAATGGTGTCATAATTTGAACACGGGAGAAGGAAAATGCTCTCGTAGTTGCTTAAAATACAGGAAGGACATGAAAATTTTAGTATACTCCTATGAGTTAGGGCACGCCAACATTTAAGGTGAAAATTATCTAGGATTACTTGAGTGTGGATAGGGAAGGACGATTTGACCTTATTACCTATACATAGGCCTTTGGATTGTTTCCATGGGGACGTCTAGTAATTATGCGTCATTTACGATAAGATGCGTGCGCCAGGGCCAAATCATGTCACGTATCCAATTCAATTAGTTCGGGTGTTAGCTGGACTACTATGGTACATTTTTATTGCTTAGCTAGTCTTAATGTGAGGAACAAGGATCTTAGCTAGGCTCTGCGTGACAAACGGAGCGTCCGGCTGAACTGTGAATTGAGAAATTTCATTTAGTATTGTGCTTAGTGTAATAGCATTTTGTTCTATAGTATTTTCACACTAATTCTAAGTTTTTTCACACTAATTCTAAATTTGTTTTAATATATGCAAGCTGTATGCCGCTTTTGGGGCATTATTTAAACACGTATAGTAAAACGCAATTTTCGCGGACTAAATAGTCTCTGGCTTAAGTTATAGGGCTCAGCTGAACGCCTCGTCACAAAAGCACAGTCCGGCTCGACACTCGATGACAAATGCATAGCCTAGCTAGGCTATTCAAAACATTAGTAGTCGAGCTGGACTGTATGCGTGACATAGTAGCTAGCCCATTTGAATGCGTGACATAATTAGGACCATGCGCATGCATCATATCGTAAATGATGCATTATACCACAAAAACGGACACGCATGCAGCCGAAATGGGCAGGCCGAACACCCTGACAAAGCCCACTTGCGGCGGCTAAGTTAATCTGTTTCTTGGGATCAAGTGTCGCTTTTTCCTTGAGGGTCGAGGTTGCCGATTTGGTCGCATAGGCACCGTTCCTAAAAAAGAGGCGGTGCAGCTGGTTAACCCGTCTTGGCTATTGGGGTGGGTTTTTGTTTTGGTCCGTTCAATGCCAAAAAGTTCTCCTCCAGTATGCATTCGCTTTCAATAGATTACTAAGGTTTTTTCTGCAAAAATTCACAAAAGTGGACCAACTTGTCGAATTTTTTAATTAGCAATTGTAGACGTGTCAAACTATAAAGTCCCGGGAACAGATCAGACAAGCCATTTGAGACATTTGAGCGAATGAATATATGCGCCCACTAAGTTGTCCATATGTGGTGTTATACCACCGTTGAGTTTACCCAGCAGGTAATTACAACCATTAATGATTTGCTTGGCGAGGGCGTGTGCAATTCAATTTTTAGACACTATACTGTGCAGACAATACGTATAAAATGCTGTATATATGCCTATTGCATTACGTCACTAACTTTTCAAAAAGAAAACATCCACGCCACGAGAAAACGTAAAAAATTATTTTTCATTACCAAATAAATTTGATTTATACATAATAAAAATTTCTGACTTAAAAAAGGAATATTCCGATTAAAAAATTTCTGACTTAAAAAAGGAATATTCCGATTAAAAAATTTCTGACTTAAAAAAGGAATATTCCGATTAAAAAATTTCTGACTTAAAAAATTAATATTCCGATTAAAAAATTTCTGACTTAAAAAAGGAATATTCCGATTAAAAAATTTCTGACTTAAAAAAAGGAATATTCCGATTGAAAAATTTCTGACTTAAAAAAGGAATATTCCGATTAAAAAATTTCTGACTTAAAAAAAGGAATATTCCGATTAAAAAATTTCTGACTTAAAAAAAGGAATATTCCGATTAAAAAATTTCTGACTTAAAAAAGGAATATTCCGATTAAAAAATTTCTGACTTAAAAAAAGGAATATTCCGATTAAACTTATTTTCCTTAAAATAGATTATCCTTTTTTGATTATGGCACAAATGCAAAGTTATATTACAACAATGGCTATACTTCGGTAACAGACGTGTGGATATCCGTAGGCTTCTTGTATTGAATGCGTTTGACAGTGGGCGCACAACGGCAAACGCATTTATCTGCATGTCTGCTTTTGTCAGAGCGAGGATTAAAAAGCCCACTTTTAAGCAAAGTCAAGCCGAAATTTATATCTAAGTATCAATCAAGTTTTATAAACGGCTAACCAATATTAACACTTACGCACAACGGCAAACGCATTTATCAGCATGTCTGCTTTTGCCAGAGCGAGGATTAAAAAGCCCACTTTTAAGCAAAGGCAAGCCGAAATTTATATCTAAGTATATATCAATCAAGTTTTATAAACGGCTAACCAATATTAACACTTACGTACAGCGGCAAACGCATTTATCAGCATGTCTGCTTTTGCCAGAGCGAGGATTAAAAAGCCCACTTTTAAGCAAAGTCAAGTCGAATTTTATATCTAAGTATCAATCAAGTTTTATAAACGGCTAACCAATATTAACACTTACGCACAACGGCAAACGCATTTATCAGCATGTCTGCATTTGCCAGAGCGAGGATTAAAAGGCTCACTTTTAAGCAAAGTCAAGTCGAATTTTATATCTAAGTATCAATCAAGTTTTATAAACGGCTAAACAATATTAACACTTAAGCTGAACCCAACGAACCCAGTTATGCATCTAGTTCAATGCAAACGTGTTCGCAATCTGGTATATTGGCACTATATTACATAATAAATTCTCAACGAAAATCCCAAACCAGCGACCAACCATCTTTGTGGACTCAATAAAACAAAATTTTATCGTATTTGCATAGGTCATATTCAGGCAGTATGAAGCAAAAGTTGTGTCAATGTGATGAAGAAATATTTGTTGGGCATGGTATGATTTGTGAGGGTGTTGTATTGCTAGCTTTGCAAGACAAAAGCAATAAAATATGACCGCGTAACGTCGCATTATTTTCATCATAACTGCATAGATGCCTTGCAATTATGACGATCGGATCAACTGCTATACGGATCCACTGGCGCAAATCCGGGAGGTTTACCTTTTGGTTGTCCGTTTCTATATTTGGTTTACCTGGCCTTCTCCCCCTCACTTTTTCACATAAAAAACCATGGTTTGGTCGGACCTACACATATTTACAGGTTTATGCGCCTGCATCGATACATTTTTCTGTAACATTATGACGACTAATTTAGATAGGATTTTACATTTTCCATATTTTACTGTATTAAATATGAAATTTTGCCTAAAACCTAAAAAACAAGTTTCATTAAATTCTTTTACATCAACAACAACTGTCAATCGCACAATATTTCTAGTTTTAGCTTATCTCAATTTCCACGAATTATTGTTATCAAATACTTTCACTGCCAATATTCACTGTTAAACTCCGAAATTCCCAATGTTTCGCTATCATATGATTGAAATTGTTTGCTGAATAGAATTTATCTGAAGCTTGATGATTATAAAGAGCTAACATTCGTTTCTTTTTAGATAACTTTGATAGACAAAGGCGCAAACTCGAATAGAATCTGGGTGAAGGTGCTGCGGCGCGGGGCGATTTACGGTTGGCAAATATAGGGGTCGGGAAATAGTACATCTTGCAACTGTTGTACGGTTATGTGTTTCCTGGTTACTTACACTTTATATACATGCATACATAACCAACTTGCTAGATATTTGGGGATCGACCCACAATTACGTCCCCAAGGCATATACATCCATATTCATATTTGACCAACATAGAAAATTTTGGGAGCGAAGCCAGCCATATTTCTAAATATAAAAATAAGATACACCCAATTTTTATATCTCTGAGAAGGCACACCATCGCCCGCCAGCCCCACTTCCCTCGTGGTTTGCGCTCATGTTGATAGCAGAACATTATTTGTCTACAATAACCATACCGACGAATCTAATACAAATTCCCATTTGTTTTAATTTCATTTCTAATAGTGATTTTGTATTCCGATATGGCTTGTCTCAAGCTTTTTCCAGTACGCCAGTTGACCTAAAAGCAAATATTACTGAGCTTTTTAAAATTTAAATATAGATGTTACATGAATAAAATTTAGTTACATCTGCTTAATATTGAATAATTTTTGTTGGTTTTGGCAACAGTTCAGCAAAGGAAATTCATCGCGAAAGCAGTTTGATTTCTTGCATTCGCCGTCACTAATGGCAAAGTTTGCAGTATTACTTTCATCTACTTGAAATATATAGTTTAGTGCAGTTATTTTTCAACATCAAACCTAGCTTAGTATCTATAGCTTAGTATTAACATGTAAAATACACACAGTTTTGTACTTATTTTGCTGATAAAATATGTAGAATATTTTGGTTGCTTTGTATACTCATGCCGGTTTATCACTGTCAAATCAAATTAAGTCAAATCAAAATTCTAGAACTGAATTAGTAAAATGATTTCAGGTTTTGGAAGCAATCTCACACACTTTTTTTACAATTTTTCTTTTTCGGCTTATAGTTTGTCACGTCTAAATTCAACGCTGGCGATGCGTACTAAATAGTACGCTCAGAATTAACTCTTGCGTTTTACAGTTGTACTAAATGCTAAAGTTAAACGCTACGTCAAAATTTTACCCAGTACATCTTCTCGATATATTATTGATATTTAAAAGCTACAGTAAAGGCAGGATCTTGCTTGGTAATGAAATCTGATGCTTGTCGCCATAACATACAACACAATGCACTGCAAAAAAATTATCCATGGTACCACACAAAAATCCATGAACAAATTGAGTACCGTTGAACCCCCAGTTCGACGACATGGATCACAAGATATTCATCTCGGCCACATTTGATGCAATTATTTTTATTTTGTTGTGTCCTCCTTGGTACCCCAAAATTTTTGAAAAATAATAACCTATGAGACGAGTTATTAATAAAAATTATTATTATTAATAAAAATATGACTCCAATGGTGTAAAAATGGTTATATTGGCGCATGAAGTAACTACTGGCTACTGGGGCATATGCAAAGGCTAAGGCTTAGGCTAAGCTTTAGGTTCAGGCTTTTGCATAAACGGGCATATCTCCTCAAATGACCGATAGCAATTATTGTAGCACTCGACTCAACAAGTCAAAGGGATTTGAACGATATATGTTACAGCAGCCATTCGTAAACTAAATTTTGAACAGCAGAAACCTTGTGGCCACCATGGACCTAGTTTTCAGTAAATATAAGTTCTTAGTTATGCACAGAATTTTGAGATGCTTTATAAATATAAAAATTAAAACACGCACTTCGAGAATAAGCTGACAAAACTAAAATTCATTATG
>JASANE010006389.1:0-49289 GCA_030248225.1 Trileptium ribeirensis | reverse complement strand
TGGGATCCCTTAGGGCCAGAACTGGTCCTAGTACACAGTAGATCGCTTGCATGCAACGTCATAGGCTAGTAAGTATTTGGTTGTTAAAAGCAGCGGCTGATCCAAAAATTTTTGACGGGAGGCTGGCATTTTGCGAGATTATTACCGACGAAGGGCGGTTTTTACTGATATATTTTCGACTTATATTTAAGTACCCCTTTTATCTTCCTCTGCAACAACTTTATGTGTGTCTTTTTATAAAATGTGTGAAGCTGAACAACTAAAATTCTGAAGAAGGGAAAATGGAAAACCCGAATTCCGAAATCTAAAAATTGTGAAACTGAAAATTATAAAAAGAGAAAACGGAACAGCACAAAATTTTTAAGACGGAAACCTGGTTGCAGGTTTGGCCAAAGCGAGATTTGGCAAAACCGAAAATTGAGAAATTTGGAACGAGGAAAACTTACTTGGATGATCAAAGTCTTTAAATGAAAAATAACAAAAAGGGAAATTAAGTAAAACGAAATCGGCAAAAATGGATACCGTGAAATGAAAACATAGGAACCCAAAAAATAAGGAAAATCAAAAATGAATTTCATGAAAGGGTAAATAAGATAACGATAAAAAGTGAAATGTGGAACAAAAACTAAAAGTGTAAAATGGTCAAAAATGTTAAACTGAGAAAACAGAAAATTGAGGAGACGCAAAATTGAGAATGATAAAACAGAAAAGGTGACAAAATAAATAATTAAAAATGCACGCTAAAATTAAGCTGAGGGCGCAGGCATTATGCAGGTTGTGCCGACTTCTACATACTGTGCCCTTAACGCAAGCTAATGAACTTATGTGTGCCTTTGGCCGTGCCTTTATACTAAGCTTTACACTAAACTCGGTGGCTGCCGTCCCCTAACTTGAGCAAAAATGTGAGATGTGAATCATGTCGCTCTTTAGTGATCGCAGGCTATTTTTTTAACTGTATATCCATTATATTCGATAATGTAATAACAATTAAGCTATTAATGGTACAGGTATTGAGAAAACAAAAATTAATGCAAAATTGCAGCAATTAGGCAATGCGCAATTCATTGATGTCATAAAAACGTAACAGCCCGAGTTTTCGTGGAATCTTAAACATTCAAAATCCGGCCAGAAGGGCCTCAAATTTGGGGAAATAAAGGGCGATCGGATACCGGTGGAGCGTGATCCACGAATTCATTGATATGTCATCGATAATTGTGTTGAATAAATAAAGTATTGTATTGTGTACTATAAATGTACAATCACGCTCCACCAGCCCGAGGTGCGCGGGGTGATTTCGCACCAAAACTGGATCAGAGTCTCATGGTTAGGGTATCCGATCGATCCCAGGTGATTATGATTTTATAAATAATGAAATAGTTGTGCAATTTATTGGTGTTGTAGTGCTGTACGGATGCGTAGTCGAATCGGCCGGGGACAAGGGGGAGAGATTTCACGTTTTTCACAATCCGACTTAACAAATTCTGTTAACTAGGCGCCCCAAGGCCGATTCCTGTACGCGTCCCTAACCAAAATGTATATACGTGCAATGGAAGTTGTATATGCCCTGTGTGTCGGGATGGACCGAGGTAAAGTACAGAACCTTTACCAACGTTTGAACGGGGATTTTATTTCATTTCGGATCTCGGGGATCTGTCCTGACACGCAGGGAAAGGAAATATGTATGATAGTTACATGTATACATATCTCAGGGGATGTTTTGAATACAACTGAAAAACGATAAAATTGACCTAAAGCGACAAACGTTCTAATTTTAAAAAGCGGGGTAAGAAAATTGAAATTTTGGGGGTTTTTATAGATTTCCAACCAAAACGGGGACATTAAACTATTATTAGGGCTTCGTAAGGATTCAAAATCACGCGTTCGGGTCAACTTACTCCCGACCCGTAAGTACTTATGGACCCCCGACCCAGCGTTTAAACTTTCAAACTTTAGGGCCCTAAATCACCATGTCTCAAACCAAAACTCCCCGATTTTTGGAACCCTATACCTCACTTGGATTTCATACTAACTATTTTATTGAAAACCGGGGCCACCCGCCCCAACGGAACTCCACGGGATCCCCATACCTTAGTTGGGACTCAAAATTTTCCTATCGTGCACGCATTTAACTGCCTATGCCGGCCTCCTAGGGGGCTTACATTAAATTAAAGGGTATAATAAGTAGGCCACCAGCCAGGGCATGGATATGATCCCGCCCCCGGCCGCCTACTCCTCACCGTTCCTGAAAAATAAAGAAAAAACAACAAAAATTTTTAATTCTATACAGCGCCTAATGCGCTTTTATATTCTACAAAGTTGTAAGCCTCGCGCCGACCAGCGCGAGGTTTAGTTTGTTTTTCCTCTCAAGATGTTGTCGTGCCCCGTGGGCACTCTTATTGATATTTGTCATTGGCAGACGTTATTGATTGCTATTGATGGGCGGCATTGTGTACGGTCGATGTTTGCTATATAGCGGCCTCGTAGTTATAATGATATGTTATTTTCAGGCTTAGATGCCGAGGTGCATTGTAGCGGCGTGTTTGTATTTTTGTGTATACATCTAGGCGATATTTTGGAAGTTTTGAAATTTCTAATATTTGTAACTTCAGAGGACAGAAAGAGAAGGGGGTTTAAACCGAGTATAAAAGAGACTGACCGATTCCCCGATCGGAGCCAGTCGGACATTTGCAGTTTGTTTTGGCGGTTGTCGCCATTTAGAGTTTATGCGTTTTCTTTTGCTTCGCTTTTGGACTTACCAGGGTGGTTTTCTCGCCGTATCCCTACGGTGGAGAGCCTCCCCTGGGATTAGGATTTCACAACCACGTAAGGGACGCCCTTTGCGGACGTTGGAGCGTCGGAAGGACGCTCCGCGCGCCCGTAAAGGTCGGACCCCGCCAAAATTCGCAAAGCACACAGAAAGTTCTTTCAACTTTCAATTGTTCATGTTTCGACTGGTTCCCCGCTCCTCGGACGTTTTCTCTCTTTCACAGGTCCGAGGAGTGATTAAAATTCGTATGTAACATAGGTTAAGGGAAATTTGTCTGCGAATAGACCTGGTTAAGAACGGTTTCGAAAAGTTCAGCCAAAATTTATAGGTGGGGGACGTAGCCGTTTGCATCCGCGGGTGACACTAGTTGTCCCCAATTGTCTAAAATTGAACAGCGGCGGCGAATCCTCATTCGCTCGCTGATTCTTTTGGTTCCGGTTGGTGTGCGATGCAAGCGACTGCGGGCCCGAACGTGACGAAATTTTAACAGGATCATTAGCCGAGCATAGAACAAAACAGGGACCGGAGCTGGCGGCGACCTAAATTGTACTGAATTTTGGTGGGACGTGGGTTTTCTAACCGTGCAACTACGGGGAAAATCTACGTCGACACCCTCTCCCGGAGCCCTCTGGGAGCGAGTCTCGGATTAGTCAAGTCGTGCGCGAGCCGCTCCAGTCGCTGTGGAAATATAACAAAATTTTGAACGTTCGATCCTGTTTCCATTCGGAGTTGAAGTTACAAAAAGGGGCAGCTAGTCGTTTAAAATTTCAGCATTCTTTCGCCAAAATTTATAAGGCTCTACTCAACCGGGAGTTGTAGGGGCTTAGTACGTCAAAGGAAAGTTAGCATACGCTTCAGGGTATCTTGCAGGGTACCCCAAACTGAATTCTTGTTGTGCTATAAGTGTTGTAAATAGCCTTCAGTGCACCCGATTGGGTGATATATTTGAAGTGTATGAAATACGAAAAAAAGGGTTTCGGCAGTAAAACCGTTGAACTGTTTGCGTTTTATGTAGCAGCTCGGAATGTCTGTCAGCTGATCACACGCCCTCAGCAATTCTAGGATTAAACTAAGCTCGAAACTAAATCTCATGGAGGAGTGAACTCAATTTGATCAAGATAACTTCCTCTCGTACTTAACCACGCTGTCGCAGGCACCTTCGTATCTCCCGTGTAAATCACTAGGCCCGTTTCTGCGTTGCACCTCGTTTCGAGATGACGTATGCCTGAACGATCGCATCGCCTAGGTTGCTTCATGACATTGTGCGCCCAAGCATCGGAATTCTCTGCACTCGTCGGATCCCAAGGCCTAGTATACAAGGGATTGGGGCCTTCGCCTCAATGCCCTGTTGCTGTTTGAGCTACTAGGTAAAGTCTGCTAGGACTAGAATAAGGAATATCGTCAGGAGTCACAACCAAAACTGGACCGCTATTAGGATCATGACCTTGCATCCACCAGTAGTCTTTAGATTAGGGAACTACATTCTAGAGCGACAAATAGGGGAACCTTACTCAGGCTACGCTAGGACCAGAGAATCCCGCTCAGGGGATTAAGTGGATAATGAGGGAAAGGCGAGTCAGCCTTACTACCTGTGAGCAGGCTTAGGGGTTGACTCTCCCTCGGGGGACCTTCGTACCACTAGATACGTGGGCCATTATAGGGGCCAGGCCGAACACTCTGGTTAACCCGCCGGCAGCCTGCTAAGCTAAGCGGTTCCCTTAGGTCATCGCATAGATCACCGGGGAGTCGTGGAAGCCGGGGTTGTCCACCACAATAGAGCAAACCGTGGTGCAGCTGGGATCCCTTAGGGCCAGAACTGGTCCTAGTACATAAATTCAGTGGGGGCCACGCCGTGAGGCGTCAATAAAATTTGGAGATAAGTAAGTTCAAATTATTAGGTGTCGGACCTCTCGCATGAATTTTGCTTGCTGAGTGAAGTAGGAACTGGTTCACGGTAAAGGGTAACGTTCAGCTCTGTGGCTATATAACGTATTCTATTCTTGTTAGCAAGGAAATGTTGGTTTGGTATTGTTTGCTGCACTGACTGAGCATTCTAAAATTGCCAAACGTCCCGGACACCTGACGCCGCTGCTCGGTTTCCTTAATAAGTTTAGGCATGCTCGTCGCATCAGAGCGAGCTATATATATATCCAACGCTGAGCATAGAAAAAAGGGACTCAGGAAGGCGTTCGGTGTTTTGGGCCGTGTAGGCATGTAACCACGCATTAGTAAGGAATTATATGGAAGGCTTTAGTGGACGGTGTGACGAGGATTCGTGGATTTCGGTGCGACGCTGACCTGGTAGCTTTGAAGGCGCTTATTGACAGAGATCAGGAGTTACTATTTCAGGTATCGAGAATCTTGCGAAATTAGTCTCATTATTGTACTCCGTTATCAATACGTATACTTACCGCTGCCTATATATAGCCGCCGGTCTACGTTGCTTGCTTTTTGGAACTGAACACTGAATATTGATGCTTTATTAACTGTCTCCGTACTGTAACTCTACCGATAGACTATTTTTGGTCGTTCGCTTATTTCAACCATCCGTCATCGTCACAGCGATTTGACGATAACTTTTTGGTATTGCCAGTGGCGACGTCTAGTGCTCTTCATTCACGGGACATTGTCGACCATCAATCTATTGATCACCTACGATTCGTGTCGTCGGAAGCGAGCTCCGCACTGCTGTTGGCTTCGATATAGCGTGATTGTGTGTATAGACTATCCCGAGCGACATCGATCGAGCCGAGGACGAATAAACCGCGAACTGTAGAGAATTAACTGGACTCTAACTGAGTAATGGTCAGTGTTATATTGTAAACGAGTAATTATTTTGTTTTGTCAGTAAGTGTAACTATTAGCATACAGTTGTTTTCGCCGATTGCATGTCTGAGATGATGTTATACCTTATGGTAAAGCACATACCTCCAAACTGAGTTTCATATAGGTCCCGGTCACTTTTGCAACTTTTGAAGCATTCTGAGGAAATAACTGCTGAGTCGCAACGACTCATATCGATCTTTTGTCGCCAGGATTTCTGTATAACCAACTCGGCAACGTGAAGCTATACGGTCGAACTAATTTCGTCTTCTTGATCTAAAACCGAATAAGGTCTGCCTGGTCTAGACAGTCCGGTGCAAGCGGCAGAGTGTGAATACAGGTTATACGTGGCAAGCATAGCAAGAAGTGATCTTACTAATTGAAGCGAAGCGAAAATTTCACACCACCAGTCACATACTTAAGGAATAGGTACACAGGTACAGTGGAGTTTACTTGACAGTAGAAATTCCTCAATAAAGTAAACACATATATCCGATTATACATTTAACATCCGTGTTCAGGTCAGGTTTGAACCACGGACGCCCTACAACTCAAAACAAATAGGGATTATTATTAATTCGGAATTCAAAAATGTCATTACCAGCGAGCGCTAATAGAACGCCGATTAGCGGCACGTCGACAACTAATGTAGGAGGTGGCACGACCACCACGGCTGGTAGTACAAATGGACCCAGCCCCACTGTATCAGGAGATCCACTAGTAGCAATCCTACAACAGCTGATGGAACGGACGACAACGACGGCGCCAATCATACAGGTGGGCGATATCCCACAATTTTCAGGAGCTGACGGACAGGACTTTGAGGCATAGCTCGCCACCTACGACAACTTGACGGACGCAAACGGATGGACATTGGAACAGAAACTCATCTGTTTCCCGACTGTTCTAAAGGGCGAAGCGCTAAAAATATACGAAAGCTTCCCGGACTGCCAGAAACAAACGTACGAAGCCCTTTGTTACAACATGGGTTTCATGTATTCCTCCTCGCAGCGCGACGAAGACGCATTAATCACGCTACGCATGCGCGTCCAAGGAGAACGAGAATCAGTCGCTATGTACGGACTAGACCTTCAAAACTTAGTGGAGAAAGCATTCCCGGAGGTCGAAGGCGAACAGCGTGACGCGCTGCTGCAGAAATTCTTGCGACAAGGACTGAGGAAGGAACTGAAATCTGGCGTCATAGGGAAAACTTATCCATGTTTCAAACACATGATGGATAAGCTCTAGTACAAGGAGGACGCCATTATAGCGTCCCAAAAAGATATTATTGGAGTGCCGATTCGCAAAAGCAGCCGGTCTAAAACAGTTAATTACATGACACAGGGAGGTGAAAATAGCCAACTAGTGGATCAAATACGTGAGGCACTCGATGAGAATAACCGCACTACAGCCGGCAGCGATGCTACCATCGCTCGGCTCATCGATCTACTAGACAAGCGCACAGAGCAACACCAGTTAAACGCAATGATTCAAAACAACGGAGCATCACAGATAGGCGCAAATGCGATACCACCAGCAACGCCGGTAGGAAACCAATGCTTTCGCTGTGGCTATATAGGGCATTTCGCTAGAGAATGCCCGTATTTCCGAATGGACATATACGATCCATTGCAAAACGAGTATACACGCTTAGCCACGCGAGCAGCGCCTAACTACACGTACGGTACACTGCCACCGCCCGCCATCGAATATGCTAGGCCGCCACCGCAGTACAATAATCGTCCACGCTATCGAGTAGTTGAACCTAGAGGTGGAGCACGCTACTCGCGACGGGATGATTGGAACAATGCAGCTAATCAGCGGGGATACACTGGTTATTGGCAGCAAGGATACTATCGCCCAGAGCCCGCAAATTACAATACGTATGGCAATGGTAGTCAGACGGAATATTATAATCGATCCCGCGGACGCAGCGCAAATGGGTATAACCAACCAAACAATGGGTATAACCCAACATACGATCGACACTATGCTGCACCATCTCAACCATTGTCGGCCGAAGCCGTGCCGTTTCGACCGCGCACGCCGAGTAACGGTTGGACTAACGCAAATCAGTTAGGAGCAGTGCCTCGAAATAGACCCGCGCAGGCACCAATACATAATAACGAACGAGTTGACCGTCGTAATGCAGGCGTAATGTCAGTGACCAAAGCAGTAGATCATGAGCTCGCACACCGCCTAGACGTCATGCGACATGAAATGTCTACGCTTGAAGAACGCGCAGGAGCTGGCTTAGGCACCCGTTCAGCACAAGTTAACATGATGGTCACTGAAGATGAAGTAGGGCATGAACAAAATGACCCAAACTTTGAAAACGAATACGACTACCCAGAGGAAATCGAAGCCGAATCAGGTGCATATCAGGTAAATTCATTGCAAACCAGCAAGGACACATCACGAGAATGGTCACAAGCGATCAGGTCGCGGAGTGGCATAGAACCAAAGCAAACATATGAAGAAGAAACACTTGCATACGGAGAATACAACTACAGTAAAGTACACAGCAATATTGAACCCACACGGCGCTCGGCTTTATTGTTCTCCCCGGGCGGGGGGGGCCGGGGGCGAGGGCGTGATGGTTGGGGGGCCGCCCTTCTTATTTTTTCATTTCCGTGGGGGCGGGCGGGGGGGGGGGAGGAGGGGGCGGGGGCAGAGGGGAGGGGGGGGGGGGGGGGGGGAGGAGGAGGGAACGTAAGGGAAGAAAGGGAATGAAACGTACTTGTCGGGCGGGGGGGAGAGATGGGGGGGGGCCTGTGGGGCTCGGGGGGGCTGTTATAGGGGTCGCGTGTCTGGTAATGGCTCTAACGCCGGCACGGTACAACCTGGAGAAGCGACTTTCTATGGGCTTATTCAAAATTGTATATGTGAAGCGGAACCAGAAGAACCTGCGGAGGAACTTATGGACCTAATGGCACCTAATGGACTTGCGGATACCGAGAACCTAATGGAACCTAGCGGAACCTAATGGATGGAATGGAATACCGAGGAACCGAGAACCTAAGGAACTAAGTGAACTTAACTTAGCGGATGCATCCAACTTAACTAAACTGACTTCCACCGATTTAGGGCGGCCGTGTGAGGCCCCTGTAGCTTTTCAACCGACCGGGGAAGACCGCTCGTGGACACTGGTCAGGTGCGATGGAGACCTTCGGAACACGGGTCAGTCCGATTGTCCTAACTCCGTTCAAAATTCGAAAGCGTATGTGTACCCTAGTATCTTTAGAGGCCGGGGAAGACCGCTCGTGGACACTGGCCAGGTGCGAGGGAGGCGTCGGGAAGTGAGCTGTCCTGATTGCCCTAGCTCCGTTCAAAATTATAATTTATGTGTAGGATCAAATTCGAATAGAGTTCGGTCCCTAAGTGTAGGAGCCGTGGAGCCCGACCAGGTCGGGAACTGCGGTTATCGTTTGTCGTTGCATAGTAGCTCAAACCGGCAGGTGAATATGTGTGTGTTTGAGTCTGAGTCGGCTGGAACCGACACCACGGGAATGTGTGTAGAACCGGGGGTAGAAACTGTGCAGCATGTGAATGAAACAGGTTCAGGGCTACACGGAGACAACGCTGAGCCGAGTGCCGAGAACATCACAAACCTGGAACATCATGATAATCGAGCTAGCAATTGTGAAGTTATGGAACCTCATGACAATATGGCGGAACCCAATGATACTGACGGAGAACCTAGTAACCTAAAGAAGAATTATGCCGATAAGGAAGGACCAGTAGTAACCAGCAAAAGCTCGAAGATTGTGATAATAACACCTATGGTAAACAATATAGCACAGAGAGCAAATGGGACAGAGAACCAACGATTGGAGAGTAAAACAGAAATTGTAGCATGCCAACTGAGTACAGAAGAAGCCCACGCATTAGGGATTGACTCGACCGAATCACCGGTTGACTTGACTACGATAATTGAACGAGCATTAAAGTCACCCGAACTACTAGGGAACGTAGACACTTTTGGGCAAGTTGGCCTGGACACCGCGATTAACAACACCGACACAGATTTGGTAGCATTTAAGTACAAATTAGACCACAGGAATACTCGGATGTACAAACAACAGATATTAGACATCATACTGAGGAAATTGCACGCATTAGATAGCTCCAGTGAAATAGTAGAACCACTGATTTTGCAAGAATTACCTGAAGAGGAGCGATTACTGCTGCTGGGACCGGATTCAGAATTTGTACCAGCAGTTAAACCGGAATGTCACGGAAAATTCCCCCATTACATTCTCGCACTACCTAAGCTACGTTTCGGGGAAGATCGGATGCCAGTGAAAACACTATTCTACCGCAGGGTCATAGCTGTGTCGGAGCGGATATGCCATGCCCACCAGTTGCTCAGGGCCCGAGTGGCTGGAACGGCCCGAATCGACCGACGGCGGGACGCTGCCGTTTTGTCAGGGCTGTTAGGGTTCGCATCTCCGTTCCTGCACACTATGCCTGGGATACACGTTAGCAGTTGCATGTTAAAACACCTTGAAGGACTTTTGGAGATCGTTGCCCGAGTAATCAGCGCAATGAGCATCACGCAGGCAATCACAGAGGTGTACCGATCTCAAATTCCTATACTTCAAACATGTATCGTATGCGAGGAACGACACCATCCAAATTTCATGCCCGGAGAAGAGTGTGCTTTTATCACTTATCACGGCGAATGGGATTACACCGGGAATCTGTCCGCAGATTATGGAACCATTAGGAGAGACGGGACAGTATCCATTCGACCAAGTAGCACACAAGGATTACACACGGCATACGAACTCATAGCGTATAGGGAAGCCAACTTAGAGTTTCTAGAAACTATAATAAGCGCACCGTACCTATTAGACCATCTAGTTACGGAATTTGACGAAACCGGACCCAAGGTTCCGGTGCAGTCACTACATCACCTCGTGTACGCTATAATGGCTAACGCCCTTTTCATTGACATGGATAGTAAACCAAAGCGCGAGGAACTATTATACCTACGACTGTTGTGGCTACGCAAGCCCGCTCAAAACATTTGGCAAAATGACCCAATGGACGACATGGACCAGGTGCCAAACATGGACCATGACGCGGACATAACATTCATCGACGAAGAGGAACTTGAAAGTGAGTTGAGTGCAGTACTCAGTGACGCCAGCGGTGACGAATTTGACATGCCGGCAATTGACTCACTCGACCCCGGCGATTTCATTTCTGAGCTAAGTTTCGCCGTGGACACTGCAGTTGCCAGCAATGGACATGATAATGCTATCGACGGGAGTGACCGGGCATCACCGACCAGGTCGGTGCGGTCCTCTCCAAACGTATTTGGACAGGGTATAGAAGCTGTGGTAGGTTTGCTAAACAAAGGAACCAAATTAATGGGGACACTACTGTTTCTATTGATCCTCCACCACCTAGGGCAAATTCACGCAATTGCTACGCCATTTTCGGACCAGGTCGCACGCTTAGGAGCTATGGTAAATCAACAAGTGGGCACGCTAATCGAACCGCAAGGCTTAGTAATAACCGCTTCGCAATCTACCTTTTTACCAATAATTTTACGGCTATCCTTAGATGGACTACAACCTAGTAGGCAAGCCACTGGTATGGCGTGGTGTGTATACACCCCACGGGGTAAACCATGTTTGGGGAATTGCTGTCCCAACCCAAATTGTACTACCATGCCGGATTTACAACAGAAAGTACAAGAATTAGAAAGAGAATTAAGAAGTACCTATCAAGGTGTACTAGATACTAGTTACTACATGGCACTAATGCGCGAATATTGCGAAGCGAATTCTCATCTGTGCGAGGAACCTAAGGTTAGAAAGAAAAGATTTCTCGCTGCATTAGCTGGAGCCGCAGGCGTAGTAACAGGATTTCTAGGTGTAGGTGTAGCGTTCACCAACGCTGTACACCTTAAGGACTTAAATAAGCAGGTGCTCGCACTATCTAAGGAAATGAGGAACACATATAATGTCGCTTACGGTAATTCGCGAGCGATCATGAAATTAACGCACGCTAATGAGGAGCTATACTCATTCTTACATCACGAGATGCAGGAGGTAGTCACTATGATCGACCAGGTAAGGTGCCAGGAGCAACGCTATGTAACTGAGGTCCACCGCGAGCTAGTTAACCATATGTTTCGCACCAGCCTTAGATCTTCGGTTGACGCTGTCATGGAAGCCATGATGAGCGGTCAATTATCGCCTAAGGTAGTGGACGCATCCACGCTTAAGAACTTATTCCAAAAGAACTCGCAGATAGCGCAAACCATTTTAATACGCGAACCTGCACTGGCATACCAATTTGGGCAAATCTACCCAGTGCACATCGATCTAGGCTCATTTAAATTTGCTTTCATACTGCGGGTCCCATTAGTCACGTCGGACGACGTCCGACCCTACTTTCGAATCTACAACGTAGGCTGGAACGTTCCAGAACGCAGCGCTCACATGAAACTACCATTGCCTGATTACGCTACGCGGATTGAACGCGCACGCTATGAAGTGCTAAAATTACACGCATGCAACACGCGACCAGGTATTGCATTCTGCGAAATACACGCATTAGCAACGGACCATACCTCGCGCTGTTTGGACTGGATTATCATGGGCGAGGACGCTCCAGAGGAAGCTCGCCAACTTTGCAAGAACAGTGCATTGGTCGGGCCAATGGCAAACCATACCGATGTCTACACCACGGCACAAGGAGTGTTAATTCGAACTGCTGAACGTAAGGCTGTCGTCTCCAAGAAGAAACATCTTAGCCACGTTACCCGAGGAGAGACGATTAACATCGCTGACAACGGAGTTTTGTGGCTGTCACACAACAACTATACCCAGCTCGTGGTCGGGCCACTTATGCTGGCTAGCACACTAGACGCGCAGGAAGTCACAATCCATATTGGACCTAACATCACTGTCCATGACTTTCCGGACATACCGCTCAAACCAATTGCTTGGAGCTCGTTGGAACACGCTAAAGCGACGAACTTACAAGTCCAACAAATAGCAGACGAGCAGTTGAAAAAGGTAATTGACTTCCCATACATCACCACCACTGGCGTAGCTCCTTACTTATGGATGCTCATCGTGCTAGCAATTGCCGGAATAGGAGCAGCAATATACTTTAGGAAGAAAGCTGGTTTTTGTCCTAAATGTATAAAAGGACGCTTACAGCGTTGGTGGCAACAACGACCATGTGGACGGGAGGAACTAAGGCGACCCGAATTGCATGTTAAGACGGACAATGAGTATGGCACCACAACCGCGCCGCGACCAACTGTTTCAGCCCCAGCTGCTTCCACCGAACATCTCGAATTACGTACAATGAGCCCTCGCCGCTCAGCACGAATAAATGCTACCAGCGAAGACGAAAGCGTCGTTCTAGTAGAGCCCACTGAATTATTCGCAGTATCTGAGCGATCCCAACGCCGAGGACATCGCACCGTAGCATACCACAGACAGGTCAACGCGATACATCATATGGATGCACCCTTGCTAATCAACGCATTTGTGTACCGCACGCCAGTACTTACATTAATAGATACAGGGGCAGATGTTTCCATCGTATCACAATACTTGGTAAATAAATTAGGCCTCCAGCCGCAACCCGACGATTCCACCAGGATAGTATCTGCTACCAAACAGGAATTAGCATTAGATGGCAGCATAAGTGTACCTTTGTCGATCGGGTCCATAAAGGTACAAACAGAATTCTTTGTCACTAAAACAGCACCTTATCACTGCATCATAGGAACAAATTTCATGTCCCAGTTGCCAAAGTGCATCATAAATTTTAAGGAACGTTGCTTAGAAATAGCAGTGGATGAGGAAGAGGCTAAGATACCTTTTGCAGGCCTAGAGCGCTACGACCCACCACTAATTGCAGTAATGTGTCGGAAGCTCACCACAATAGAACCAAACACTGAAACATTCATTAATGCGATCCCAGAAATAGCAGAAACAGGCGTAGGACCGGCACTATTTGTGCCCGCACCAGAAATGGTAGATATTGCAATGGCACATGCATTAGTGTTAAGAAGCCAAAGAACCATACCAATCGCAGTAATTAATTTCGGAAATACACCGGTCACTATTTATGCCGGACAAACGATAGGTCACATTGAGGTAATGATGAACCCCAATGTGCAGTTCTTGAAGGACACAAACAAAAATTTGATCCGGTACGAGGAGCACAAACCTGCCAAACAATTAAATAACATTACTGCGCACCCTGAAAGGATCATCCAACATATAGAGGCAGGAAAAAGGTCAATTGACCACGAAAGAGCTCAAACGGTCTTGAGTAAAATAGATTTTGACAAGACCCTCTTGTCACCGTTTGAGCTGAAACAGTTGAAAACCGCGATTGCTGAAAACGCGGATGTCTTCAGCACGCACGATTTTGATTTAGGACGCTACACAGAACATAGGCACCGCATAGAGACCGGAGATGCTAAGCCAATTAAGCAAGCACCGTATCGACTAGCACATTCCTTGCGCGAACCGCTTCGCGAGGAACTCAATAGTATGTTAGATGCGGGACTAATATCACCATCGAGCTCACCTTGGGGATCACCGATAGTGTATGTAACCAAGAGTGACGGCTCACTCCGACTCTGTGTGGACTTTCGGAAGGTAAACACGGTAGCAGAGCAGGACGCATATCCATTACCTAGAATAGACGACATTTTAGGATGCCTCAGAAATACTAAATTAATGTCTAGTTTAGATCTAAATAAGGGTTTCTGGCAGCTAGAATTAGACCCAGAAACTAAGGACAAAACATCCTTCGTAACAGTTCATGGGCAATATGAGTACAACGTCCTACCGTTTGGATTAAATTCATCTCCTGGGGCTTTTCAACGTTGCATGTCCATGATTCTAAAGGGGTTAGAGTGGGAAAAATGCTTAATCTATATAGACGACATATTAGTATTTTCGCCAACTTTCGAGGATCACTTAGCAGACCTAATCAAGGTTTTCGATCGTTTCCGCAAAGCAAACTTAAAATTAAAACCATCAAAATGCCACTTTGGCAGAGGTAGTCTAAAATATTTAGGACACATAATTAGTACAGAAGGCGTAAAACCAGACCCAGAAAAGGCAATAGCGATCGAAGAATTCAAACGCCCGGAGACGCTGAAGCAGCTTCAAAGTTTCCTGGGACTAGTAGGTTACTATCACAAATTCATACCAAGCTACTCAGACATATGCGAACCACTGAACGAACTGAAACGCAAAGACGCAGTATTTAAATGGACTCCTAAGTGTGAGGATGCATTTAAGAAGCTAAAACAAGCGCTATTAGATGAACCAGTATTAATACATCCCGATTTTACACAGCCGTTCATTTTACAGACGGACGCTTCAGGATACGCAATGGGTGCAGTGCTCTCGCAGAAAACTAAACAAGGTCTTAAACCCATTGCATATGCAAGTAAAGCCCTGCTAGATTATCAACGCAGATACCCCGCAATCGAAGCTGAAGCTCTCGCGATCAGATGGGCAGCGCTACATTTCAAGCATTATTTGGTAGGGCACAAATTTCATGTCGAAACCGATCATAAACCGCTAAAAGCCCTGTTTGACAAACCGCCCAGAAATTCACGCTTATCTCAGTGGCGCAGTGAACTACTACTTGAATTCGGAGGATTTGAAATACAATACAGGTCAGGTAAAGAAAACGGCAATGCTGATGCTTTGTCGCGGGATCCTAGATACGACCCATCCACCAGCGAGGAACAAACGGGCGACACTTATGAAATACTGATGATGGGCAGAGGACGACCCACCGGACCTCGTCCACCAACAACCTGCACAGCATGGGACCAATCACACCTGCCGTATCCCGTACGCACGGTGACACCGCTTACACCTGGGGCGCCAACAGCGATAATAGGAAGCCCGATAGCTCCCCCAGGACAGCCAAACCCCGAGGCAATCCCATCGCAACTAGTTCCCGACACGCAGATAACTACAGTACCCCCAGCAACACTCACGCAGCAAGCAGCCACGCTCAGCGCTATCCCAATTAGAATGGATCCAGGAGGAACACCGGCAATGCCAGTACACACTACAACCATCTCGGGTTCTGGAGTCGGACCTCAGGCTCGAGGATCTAAAAGGCCACACCGGCCTGAATCTGAAACTGTAGGACTAAGAGCAACCACACTACCAACAGAGCAAGAATTTGATAGGCTCATGAAATTAATGATGCATTATGAAACTGAAATATTACCAACAGTTAGGATCGAGGACGCACAAGACACCCACGAAAACATATATCTCCCATTCTTCTCAGACCTCCCAGATTTTAATCTGGTACGGCTCTTGCCGTACATCCAAAGAAATGACCCAGAACTGGGTCCCATTTGGTGGTATCTATACAACAAAACACGGCCTAAGGCCGAATTGGGCGCACTAAGAATAGAAATGCGAGCTCATTACTTCGAGCTAGCTCAGGACACCAAAATATTATATATGCATCCGTTACAGCCAGGTGACATAAATTACAAACTGTGCGTCCCAATTACACTAGTACAACAGGTACTCAAACACGAACATAACACCTTATATGGAGGACATCCTGGCCGCGATCGACTACTAGCAAAATTAAAACAATTTTACTACTGGAAGGGTATGTCAGAGCACGCACAGCAATGGATCAGGCGATGCACTCTATGCCAATCCGCAAAGGACCCAATTGCTCGGATAACCACCGGATTGGGTAGGGTTCCGTTGGCAAATCAACCAATGTATCGTGTATTCGTAGACATACTCGATATTCAAGTTCGGTCGCAAGCGGGTAACCGCTATGTTATTGCCTTCATCGATCAATTCACAAAATTTGCAATAGCAGTGGCAATAAGGCACCAGGATGCACACACAGCCGCACACATATTTTTATATGAGGTAGTCAACAAGTACGGAGCTCCCAGGGAGCTATATTCCGACAGAGGAGGTGCTTTCACCGCACACATGTTTGAAAACCTGTGTCAAGAAATGCACATATTTCGGCACATGAGTTTAGCTTATCACCCTCAGGCAAACGGTGAAATTGAGAGATTTAATAGGACACTATTATATTTACTGCGAGTAAGTGTGCCACAAAATGATCATCACTCATGGGATGTATCATTACCGTTTTGCATCATGGCTTATAATTCATCGGTACACACCGCAACAAAATATCCACCATTTTTGTTAATGCATGGATTCTATCCTAGATTGCCCGGAGAATACGACACGCATAGTGCAGCTACAGGATACACCGGAGCTCATTCCTACAGGGCCAACGCGCAGCGCTGGATGGCTTCTATTAGGGAACGCGCATACCAATCAATGAGAGCCGCTCAAGAGATAAATCAGCTAAGGTACAATAGACGAACCCGCGAACCACGCTATCAAACAGGTGAATTGGTTTGGGTCTATAGGCACGACACCACACCAGGAACATCTAGAAAACTTACACCTCGTTGGTGTGGACCATACAAAATACTAAGGATCACTCCGCCATGCATGAGTGTAAGAATGCATTCCAACCCGGAAGGCATGGAACATGTCGTACACATTAATAGGACAAAACCATGTTTTAGGGCATTAGATCCAGTACCAAACGTAGGAGACTGGTTAAGTCAGGTACACGCTTCAGTACTAGAAAGAGGTTTAAATGAACCAACCCAACGAATTATCGCTGATAGGGACTTCGTTACTGAAATAGAACCCGTAGATGAAGTAGCCGTGCGCACTGTACGAACAGCAGTTAGTGATAGTTCAGACACCGAGAGTATAGAAATGGGTGATCCTAACGATCCTAACCTATATCGCCGGACATACGCAGAGATCGAGGCCGAGCAAGCGGCAATGGAACACATTGAGTATCGGACGGACGACTACGAACCGCAAAATCCACGGACGGTCAGGAATCGGATTCCTCTGACTGATCCGGATAGAGAAATAGAACCCTCTTGGCCACCGATATCGCAGGAACAGGTTACCAGTCAAGAGGCCTTTTCATACATACCAGAACCTGGTAGCCGAGACACGCAGGTAGAATATGGACGACACACCGTGCCAGTAACAACGATGGAAAGGATAGTCGCTACTAGCGAAGAAGTTCCATTTGGCGTACCGACTGTAGGTGTAGGCATACTTGAAGGACAACACTTCCATCCCGGGGATATTACGCTGTCTACTACACCTCGAGGAGCTTCAGGAGGAATTGTCGTACCTGGCCCATACACTTCAGGGGACCTACGCTATGCAATTATGCTCGCTGCTCAGGACCATCCATTATTTCAATCACGACCAGCTGAACATATTATGGCATCACGGCTGCGAGTACCAATGGAAATGTCAACTCAAACTGTAGGAGACTATACGACAATACGCCCTTATAGCGCTCCACCAGCAGCTGCCGACAGACCCATGTCTCCCCATCAATACGTTTTTCGCGAAGTGGCCTTTACACAGCCACCAGGGTCACCAATGTCCAGCTATTTATCGGAGACATCGGGTGAAGGTACCACGGTTGACGTGAGAGCAGCCGAAGCGGACGACGAACTAACCAGCCAGACATCGCAGGACCCCTCTTCAGCTGAACGACGTGGTCAAGCAGGACAGGAGACGTCCAGCAGTAGTTCTAGAACGCCTACTACGCAACCAGGAACCTCCGACTCACTAAGCGAATTCACGCTCGCGGAATCAAGTAGTGAACCACCCGCCCACCGAATGGGGATCGTGCATGCTGTAACATTAGGTACCCCTCCCCGCACACGAGCATCGACAGAAGAACGAGGAAAGGCACTTGTTGGACGGGCCACGCAACGGAAACAAATTGTATCAACACGAGGAGGTTTGACCACCCAGTCTGGCACCACTGATCAGCCAGGACCATCCACGGTAACCATCACAGAGCAGGTACACCCCACCACTGCTGCTACCACCTCCTCAGGAATAGTGCGCCTTAGTACGACTCATACGACGGTCCCAACCAGACACTTACTACATCGCCAGGCCAGGGATCGGGTCTTTAGGCCATACGGCGCAGCATCAGACGAAGCGGTAGGAGACGCCTTACGCAGACATCGACGTGTAACCTTCCAGGAACCAGGGATGACCATCACTGAAACAGCAGGAACATCAACCAGGCTAGCCTCTACCACCCGCACACAATCCACCACTGTCACCACTTCAATGACAAGTGCACCAACACCAACCCCACGACAACTTTTAATGGACGGACGCTCGCCAGGTGGAACCCAGCCACCGACCTCATTTCCCCGCTATCCTTCCAGCCAGGAATTACACCCTGCAGCTTGGCGACGACGAACACCCCGACCACCACCCTATGAAGAGTCTGACTCGGACGACCCTGACCTACGGGTGGACTAATCCTAATCATACTCGCACGTACTTCAACACAGGGGGGGGGGAGAAGGGACGGGGGGAAAAGAGGGGGGGGGGAGGGGGGGGGGGGGGGTTTTTTCAGGGGGAAATAAGACTATCTTTGCACTCAGACTTATTTCGGTATACACATTATAGATGCGACGAAGCTACAGTGCCAACGACATCCAGATGCCAATGCTACCAACAGGCGTGCGGCACGTACCGATGGTTTGCGGCGGCGGCATCTATCCCACGATGCCTCTTTATCAAGCCCCACCGGGATCTCACGGAGAGAACTTCGCCGCCAAAGGGACCCGCCGGCCAATGCTCGCCAACGAGACAACGACGCTCGACAAGTTCGAACACAACGGGCGGCGTTTGTCCAGCGTGTCTGAGCATTTTCATCTCAGCGTCCTGGAGCTGCTGGGTTACAACAACGCTGCAAAGGAGTTGGCCGAGGCAGACATCAGTCCAACGGAGCTACAGCTCCACAGCACAGCACTCCACCGTCGACTACCGATAAAGCGGCGCCACATGCTGAAATCTTACTATCCGCATGTCATGCGACCGATACTGCTGGCCAAATTCAGCATGCCTGAATATGCGGAGGAGCTAAATTCCACCGAGGACCGGCATCTATACAACGCCTCGCTCGATGACTTCTGGGGAACTGGCGCCTTCCACATTGACTGTTGTTGTGGCCGTACGTTCCACAACGTGACAGGTCGCCTGCTCGAGGAAATCCGAGCATATCATCGGGACGGCCTCGTGCGATGGCCCCAAATCGTCATCGTGGGAGACGAAGAAGCGTTACCCCTACTCAACGTCGCCGACCAGCACAACTGGCTGGTATTCGCATGGCCCCGCATGGAGATGGCCGACTTGATCCAGTGGGCCAACGCGTTCGTCACGCCACAGACGGACTGTGTCATCGTCCTGGGCGGATACGGCAAATTATGGCGTGACGACAACAACGTCTATTCGCCTAGTGCGTTTACTAAGCGGAAACTGGAGGTGCTCGAACGGCGCCTCCGGGAAAATGCGGCCGTATTCGTTGCTCCACCGCCACCGCCATGGAACGCACTCAACTACACGAGTGAGGCATGGGCAACGGAGCTACGCATGCGGAAACTGAGCCTCACCGAACAGCACCAGGCCCTGCGGAACGTCATCATGCCCGCATGGTCGGTACCCCTAACGGCACCCGAAGCCTGGGATACGGTCGGACCGTTCAACCGGGGTGAGGATCGCCAACGATGGGCCGAACCGGTGGTGGCGCCCGCATACCATAAGGAACTGGTCAATTGGGTAGGCCATTACGTTCGCTGCACGGGACTTTTCCGCCTTGGCGAACAACGCAGAGGCGACCACGAAGAAGAAGAATAGAACTTAGAGGGGAACTTGGTTGCACGTAGGTACCTCCAGCAAAAGAAAGCAGGTAACCAGTGAGAAGTCACAGAACACCCTAAAGCAATAGAAAACACAGCCTCTTAGGGCATAGAGAATTCCGTCTGCGGACGCGCGCGAGAAATCAAGGACCGAGGTAGAGATCATACAGCAATTACATCAAACTGCACTAGTATGCGAGGCGTAAACCAACTATTGCAAAACGGGACAAAACCTATAAAGGTTATATTATTACAGATGGACAACAGCGTTCGGCAACGCGGTGAAAACAACGTGGACGACTGCAGCGTTCGGCGACGCAGCGACAGTCAACTGGATCAAGGCGTTCGGCAACGCAATGACAACGACCCCAGACGGTCTGAAGGCGGTCCAGGCCGGCGATTATCAACAACCGGACCATATGCGCCGCCTGAAGCGACCACATACCGCCTGCCCGTCATTCCAACGTACCATGTCGACTTAACGAAACCGTACGTGCCATTCTTGTCGTACGGCACCGAGTGGCCGGAGCTCTCGAACATGCACGAGGCTCCGACGCCCTTCCATCATGACGGTACGACGGCCCCGACCGTCGAACAACACTACCAGGTAAGAGTGCTCCTCGTACTTGGCCTAATGGAAGCGGCTAAAGAACTAATGGACACGGTTGGGACGCCGCAGCAAATAAAAGCGAGAGCGCGGGCGCTGAAGGACGAACTGATCGACAACATCACAAGCGCCCGGCTCAAACCGTTGCTGGAACATATAATGCGGCCCATATTGCTTCGCAAATTCAGCATTCCCAGCTACGCGCAGATCCTACACCTCACTGGCCAACGACCGCTCCTGGAGGTAACTACCGATACCTTCTGGGGTGTCGGACGTACCCTTCAGCAATTGCGGCAAGGCGAACAACCCAGACATTGCCACAATGTCATGGGGCGGCTTTTGGAGGAGGTGCGTGAATACCTCACCTCCGGATACGCTAGCTGGCCGCACGTCATTATTATGGGCGATGCGCTCCCGCTGCCGTTGCTGGAAATGGCAAATGACAATAAGTGGCTGGTCTGCGCATGGCCTGGCACCACGCTAATACGCATGATACAACTCGCCAGCGCTGTCCTAACGCCGCTAACCAAGTGCGTCATCTTACTTGGAGGCTACCAATACATTTATCGGAAGGCGCAACCGGAGCAGCTCCATGCGACCAACCCTAATGCAGCCTTCAAGAAGATCAAACGCCATCTAGGGATGCTATCACGGCGGGTACCAACACGCGCACCCATTGTAGTCGCACCGCCGATACCCCGATGGGCCGCGACTAACCAAGACGCAATGTCTTGGACGGTCGAATTTAAACGGATTGTCGCCAACCATCGGCAACAGCATGACGCATTCCATAATGTATATTTCCCGAACTGGCCAGTCGCTTTTAATGCCGCAGACGCCTGGGAACGAGATGAGCCTCACATGGAGTGGCAGGAGCGCCCACAGTTCGAGGAGCCAATGGTCTCCAGGTACTGCTTGCGCAATTTGCGGGAATGGGTCAGCCAACTGGTGCGCGATGCCGAACTCGGACGTTTGACGCGGTAGGCGAGCGTAATAAGGGACGTAAAGCGTGGACCATCAGAGAATTAGGAGTAAGCGTGCGAGAATTTAGAAAACCTATAGGTGAGAGGATAAGGATGACTGAAAAAGTAGGGCGAGAAATAACGAGCTGCGTCGAACATAAATAAGGTATAGCGAATAACCAGTAGGACAGCGCAGAGCAAGCAGAGTAGTGCACAAATGCAAGTTACCAAACTGTGTATCGCGAACGGAACAAAACCACTTCTGAATGACCTAATAATAGGAAAGCTTGTTACTTAAATTAGAGCGAATAAAGTATAACTCCAAGTACAAACTAAAGTAGTCAAACTAATTATCACGATATTATAGGTGGTACCTAAGTAACCTGATAATGATAACATTCATTACCAAAATTAGGGTAAACCGAGCGAAACCTAATTATGAGTTATCTAGCAAGACTACCGAAACTTCAACAAATGGAAACTTCTGGGAATAGGCACCCCGGCGGCCGGACCATTTCCTGGGAGTTACCCGAAAATAAACGATGGGGCCTATTTTCGAACCCAACCCCGAACTTTGGAGGTACGTGCTGAATATATAATAAAATGCTACTGTATATATATATATGTTGTATTATGTTATATGTGCAAAAGGGCACATTTACTCTCACGAATAAAAATTTTTGTATTTTTCAGAAATACTTTCCCAAAAATACAAAATCGCACAAACTATCCTAAAATATTATAGGCCATAAGGGAAAACTTCCAAAATTACCGAAAATAAAGGGAGAAGGGACGCGTTTTTGGTGATAACCAAGCAAATTGATCGTCCTTCTACCCTCGTTTTAGCAAATTTTAACATATTTTTGGGAAATTTTGGAAAATTTTCGAAAATTACTGCAATTTTAAGCCCAAATGGGCTAAATTTTACAAATTTCACGCCCAAACGGGCCAATTTTTCGAATTTCACACCAATTTTACTTAATTGAAATCAAGGGCTGTACATCACATGGAATTAATCACGCAAAATTTTCACTTTCTTTTCATATCTCGACAAATTTAACTTACTACCATAAGTAAGGAGTCTATAAAATCCAAAAAATTTTAAGAGATGTAACAGCCCGAGTTTTGGTCGAATCTTCAATATTCAAAATCAGGCCATAGGGGCCTCAAATTTCAATGGATAAAAGGGCGATCGGATACAGGTGGAGCGTGGTCCGGACTATAACTTGTGCATTATTGTTCGTTGTTATAAAATAAACTTCATGTCATCATTGTATTGTATTGATACGGTCACGCTCCACCAGCCCGAGGTGCGCGGGGTGATTACGCACCAAAATGGAATCCCAAATCTCATGATTAGAGTATCCGATCGATCCCAGGTGATCATGGTTTTATAAACAATAAAACATTTGTGTAATTTGTTTGTATTGTAGTGCGGTACGGATGTGTAGTCGAGTCGGCCGGGGACAAGGGGACAGATTTCGCAATTTGCTTTAACCAACTTTGTTGATTCGGTGCCCCAAGGTCGATTCCGGTGCGCATCCGTGGGCCGTAACATATATATGTACTTGCTATTTGCTTTAATGTATACCGTGTACGCGTCCGGGTGTCAGGATGGGTCGGGGTGTTGTGCGAAACCATCACGGCAAAATGCGTTTTCGGAGCTTTCTGATGTCTTGGGACCTGGGAAGATCTATCCTGACACGCCGGGAAGTGAAAACCGTTATTGTGTTATCATTTTATTTAATATCTCTTTTAAGGGACGCTTTGGATACGCCGGAAGAACGATAAAAAATTGACCTAACGTGATAAAAGTCTCATTTTTCAAGGGGTATAGAAATTTTGGAATTTTGGGGGTTTTTACAGATTTTAAACAAAAAGGGGGACATCAAAATATTATTAGGGCTTCATAAGGATTCAAAATTACTCATTCTGGTCAACTTACTCCCAACCCGTAAGTACTTAGGAACTCCCAATCAGGCGTTTATACTCTCAAACTTTAGGGCCCTAAATCACTACGTCTCAAGCCAAAACTCCTCGATTTTTGGAGCCCTATACCTCACTTGGATCTCATACTGACTATTTTGTCGAAAACCGGGGCCACCCGCCCTAACGGACCTCCACAGGATTCCCCCTAACTCAATTGGGACCCAAAATTCTCCTATCGTGCACACATTTATCTGCCTTTTACGGGTCTCTTAGGGGACTTACATTAAATCTGAGCCTCTTATAAGCAGGCGACCAGCCAGGGCATGGATATGATCCCGCCCCCGGCCTCCTGCTCCGTCCCGTTCCTGAAAAATAGACAAAAAACGACTAAAGTTTCTAAGCATTCCCAGCGCCCGAAGCGCTTATATATTCTGTCATTGCTGCAGGCGTCGCGCTGACCAGCGCGAAGTTTAGCTGTTTTTGTTTTTCTGTTTTGAGCCCATTGCTCGATTTGCCAAGCTGGTTAATAATCTGTCTGATATGAGCGACCATCGATGGCCAAGGCAATGTTTATTATGTTTTGCTTTGTGACCAGTGCCGACCGAGGGGTCTTTGTATTGCTTCTTTTGCCAGACGATGGCTCATTTTATAGTTACAATAGCTGCTTCAGCGTATGTTCCTTATATGTACACATATGTATTTTATGCAGTTATAGGCGCCACGATATGGGCATTTTGAAACTTCAAACTTTTCGGCTCTTTTGTGGTAATGAGACCAAAACCGAAGACCAAAAAGGGGGGTTTAAGCTAGGTATAAAAGAGACTGCCCGATTCCCCGATCGGGACCAGTCGACAATTTTTCTGTCAAGTTTTGGCGGTTGTCGCCATTTTCAAATTTTCTGTAAGCTTTTGTTTTTCTTTTTTCTTTATTTCGTTCAGGCATACTAAGGGGGGTTTTTCGCCGTGCCCCCACGGTGGAGAGCCTTCCTTGCTTGGACCCACGTTTTCGATCTTACAAGGGCCGCCCTTTGCGGACGTTGGAGTGTCGGAAGGATGCTCTGCGCGCCCGTAAAGGTCGGGCCCCGATGAAATTCACGAAGTCGCACGAAAATTGTTCAAAACTTTGCTCGCTTATAGTTCGACTGGTTCCTCGCTCCTCGGACACCTTCTTTTCGTTTACAGGTCCGAGGAGTGACCGAAATTTTGTTTTAGGACAATTGACAGAAATCAAAGGTCCTTTTCCGAGCAATATCAGTCAAAATTCACTCTAAAGCATCGAGCAGTGAGCAAAATTACTTTCCCAAGCAAGAACGATCAAATTTCTACGCCGAGGCAAGTGCTGCCGTTTCGGACGCGTGTCAGAAATAAACTTCCAGGAGGGCCGAGGCAGCCGCGATCATCATCGCGGTTTCAAATCCATCGGGGAATCACGTTAATGTCAACAAAAAAGAAAAACCCTTAGGCACCGTAAAACTCATACCATTTCGGGTTAGGCAGATTTCACATTATTTGGGATACGAACGTTTTATAGACGAGGTCGTACTCAAACGTTGTTACTAGACAAGTTTCAGTAAAATTCATAGGTGCTAATCGGAGGGTTTGTGGACGTAGCCGTTTGCATCCGTGGGGAACACGAGTTGTCTTCCGTTTGTATGGAATCGAACTACAGCATCGAATCCCCATTCGGTCGCTGTGTTATTATTGCTTTTGGTTGACTTACAATGCAAACGACTGCGGACCCGATAAAATTTTGGAAGGCTCAGTAGTTGAGTATCAAACGAAAACAGGGACTGGAGTTGGCGGTGAGCTAAACAGTATTAAACTTGGGTGGGATGTGGTTTCTCTAACCGTGCAACTACGGGGAGAATTCATATCGGCACCCGCTCCCGGAGCTCTCCGGGAGCGAGTTTCGAAATAGTTAGATCGTTCGTGAGCCACTCCAGTCGCTGTTGAAATTGTGTAAAATTTTGAACCGCTGGGCTCGTTCTTTTTGTCCGAATTACCGAATGGACTAAGCCATCGGCGGTTAATAGGTAATCAACGCTACGTGGACAGAAAATCGCTACTGGAAAATTGTTAGGAAATCCATCGGTTTCAGAGGCATTTCGTTGGGCCTAACTCGATTTAAAAAATTTTTAGGGTGTCGTGTTCAAAGATGGCACCAAATGTATTCCAAGGGTGTCTTGTAGGGCACCCGAAAATTTCATGTCATATTGTGAATATTATCATTGAGTGCTATGTGCCCCGATTGGGCAATGTTATATATATATCTAGTGTGCTAAATTCAAAAGGATCAACAGTAAACCAATTAAACCGTGTGTCATTTTTGAAGCAGTTCGGGATGTTTGATTAAATTTCTGACCTCAGTAGGATTTTGCACAAGTAATTTAAGCAACCCCTTTAAGGACTTAACGGAGTTAAACCGCAGCGAAATTTACCTTGTACAGGGCTAGTTATCTATGACCCTGTGTTAGCTGCTCCGCGCCGTATCCGCATTCACTTGAATTTTTAAGAGCGCCTTACCGCGAACAACCCACAGCCAATCTTCACTCTGCATCGCTCCTCGTCCGGTACCCAGCGCTAGTGATTAGATTCTTGACAATCAAGGGACTGGGGCCTCCGCCTCAGTGCCCCTACGTCATCATGAGCAATCAAAATTTAGGGAACACGCCTCGACTAGGCCTTCAGGAATTGCGCACGCTCATAGTCTAGGCTTCTGGGCCCCTTGTGCAACGCTCTAAGATTGGAAACGTGACCAAGCACATAGGGACACACCAACGGGAAATCATACTAGGATCAGAGAACCCCGCTTAGGGGATCAAGTGGAGTATGAGGGAAAGGCGAGTCAGCCTTACTACCTGTGAGCAGGCTTAAGGGTTGACTCTCCCTCAGGGGGCCTTCATGCCACTAGATACGTGGGCCAATATAGGGGCCAGGCCGAACACCCTGGTTAACCCGCCGGCAGCCTGCTAAGCTAAGCGGTTCCCTTAGATCATCGCATAGATCACCGGGGAGTCGTGAAAGCCGGGGTTGTCCGGGCACCACACGCTCAGGAGAATAGTGGTGCAGCTGGGATCCCTTAGGGCCAGAACTGGTCCTAGTACACTTGTACGTATTATGTTTTCTTTTAGTTCTTGTGTTGTTTTATCAGGGACATTGTCGAGTTAGAAGTTTTACATTGTGTTTAGCTTAGGATTTTGGAGTACCAGAAGGACTAAATAAAAGGGCGGTATATAGAGGGTATATTGTAATAACCGGTGACGCAGCTGCATGGCGCAACTTCCTAACACCATGCCCATACGACCCCGGCTATCGTAACCTCAAGGGTGGACCATGAATACCAAATTTTAATCCTATTCTGGGTCAGACCCAAGAAGCTACGCAGCTTAGCAGGCCGCAGGCACGCTTCACGGGGTGTGTTCGGACCCCGACTGAAGGGTTGCGCACGTGTCTAGCATCGGGTATGATTTTTGAGGTCCCCAGGGAGGCTAGCACCGACACCTGCTCGCAGGTCATGGAGCTTAGCCGCTATTCCCTATCTTAGGCTCATCGGAAGTTGTTTAGTTCTATCTTAGTGTGTTAAGTGTTGAAATAAAGTGTGAAAATGTCCCTAGAAATTTGAAGCTCAAGATGATCTACTTAGAAAAATCTTGGTGTGCTCCGTGTTAGAGCATTGACCTATGTGGCCCCCACAGGGTTCCGACGAGCCCTGAGTGTTTATTGTCGGATTATCAATGGCGTGGCCTGCGCTTTTCAGCAAATTCTAAGCGAGCGCACTGGCACCTTGACCAGTGAAAGTTTTAATTCATTTGAATCGAGTGTGTTCCTAACAAATTTTGAGTATCGGTCGTACTTTAATAAAATCTTGCTCGTGTTATCCGGTTATTTCCTTAGGGCGTAAATAGCAGTGACAGAAGGCCCGGCTCGCCAGTGCTTGTGACATTCTCGCCCACAAGCCATGACGGGCAGCGCCTGCTCGTCCGAGCGGACAAACCAGCAAGAAAGCTTCCTATCGTCTCGGTATTGAATAAGACTGTACTCGGCGTTTCAAAGTGTAACGTTTATTTACAGAGTCAAAGTTTAGTGTTGGGACGAGTGTTTCCGAATGCCTGGGGAGACGACCTAAGTAAATCACCTTAGGAAAGTTTGGCAGAAACTTGCAGCGGTCGCGTCGGTTTAATCAATTGCGGGCAATGGGCGACGAGAAAACAAATTCGGGTTGGAGCGTACAGACATTCGCCTCGTGGCGAACTAGGGGTCGTTATCCCTGCTTCACTCAATGTTAGCGAACTACTCAGATATGCAGCGTACTAAGCAGGGGCCCTAGAGTGCTTCAGAAAACGCTCCTTAATGCCGGTCGCTCTAGGCGACGAATACTTAAGATGGGGCGGAGGGAAAAACGATGTTCGGGGCTGACTACGCGAGCTCTACGGCTTGGTTAGAACACTGCTCAAACCAACGCTGACTACAGAATCTGACGAGGGGCGTCTGGTCGTTTTATTCGCAGGGTACTCTTGCGGTAGTGCCTATAAATACTTTCACCCTATTGTATTTGACGACCTTACCTACCTATCAGTACGACTGACCGAACGACGAAGACTGGGGGGGCAAAAGAAGGAGAAAAAATGGAACAGTTCCCTTCAATTCGGGCCGACGGGACACGGTCGGGGTGCAACATGGCATGAGGCGTCCTTATAAACAACTTGCGAGACGATCATCCAACCAGTTGATTTCTTTTTGAATTTGATGGCGGGTTTTGGGCGATGAGGCAAGTCCTTTTCTGACGGACCGCACCTATCCGAAGGCTAATTTGGCCTCATTTCCTACCTATCGAGGTCGTTTAAGCTACTCAGGCCCTGGTCGATCGGTCCGGGACGCGTCCGCGTCTTCGGTTTTCTCTTTTGTTGACGTTTCGTCGACTCTCCCTATCGGTGTTTTTCCTATTACACTGTACTAATACAGTGTCTCAACTGCACTGTAGTGCAATTGAGTTATTACCGACTTAATAGTAAAAGTCGATATGTTCCTGTGGCTGAATGGTTAAGACACGTAAAACTGCAGCGGACTTGAATTCTCCGAGCAGGTTCAACTCACTGATTGGGAAAATGTAACTGGCTGTCAATGAAACTGAAGGAAAGTGAAACTGGGCATATATAGTACATAGCCTAACGGGCACTCATGATAAATAGTGAAACCTGGCTAAACTCGGCGATCGACTCGCTCCAAAAAGAAAAAGGGGTTTTGCACTCGCCCGGTTTGGGGCCAAACTGGCCCCGGCGAGGAGGTAAGTTTTCTTTATTTTTTTGGAAATCCTAAAATTTTACTCGAGGGCGGGGACACCATGTGTTTCTCCCGCAATGGCGGTTTCTAGCGATGTCTCAGGGGACGAGCCATAATTCTATTTCTTTTAAGCGATGGTCTCCAGAGAAGACCATTGTGTCTTGCAATGGCGAACGTTAGTAAATTTAATCGTTTTGATCACGTTCTTATTTGAGTCCACAACTGGCGTACTACGACCAAGCGATGCACCGTCGTCACTGGTCGAGTTCGGCTAAATTTTGTTCGGCTGGGGGTTGGCTCCTCTAGCTCATTTTGATCATACTGGGGCAAGCGGACACCTAAAAGTACTCCGGTCAGTCGTCCTAATGACACTGTCGTACAAATGAGATGCCTACAAATATTCGCTTTAGAATCAGATTCAAACAACTATGCCGAGACGATTCCTAGATAACGTTCCATAAGAACAGCAAACACCTTAAGCTCAAGTTAGTGTGCCTAGAATATGTTTAATCTTTTAGGTGCCCAAATTTTCTTAACTCACAAAGCAAAACGAAATTTTAAGGGTTTCCTAAACCCCGACAGAGGCTAGTCCTCCGTCCCTGATCTGCGATTCTGTCCAAGCTCAAACACGGCATGAGCACTGAACGTTCAACTAAGCTGCAAATTCGGAAACCATAATAGCAAACCATTGAACAATTCCCTAATTTCCGTGGCATGCACGGTCCAGAAATTTTACCGTGGTCGGCTCAGGAAAATTCGTTGATCCTGACTCAGAGGAAGCGAGTCATGTAAAACTTGGACGAGAGGCGTCCAATTGGTTGTGCCTTACCTAAGACCACGGGGAATCAGAAAGACTTCGAATAGGTTTGATCAGTCCTCACTGCACTCCGGACCACCGCCTAACGTCTCCTACGTCGGAACTTGATATTAATGATTAATTCCAGAACGGGAAAAGGTGTAGCATTCCGGTGGGAACAGGGAGTTAGAACCCGAACGAGAATGTTTCTACCGAAGTACGAGGGGCGCGCTACGTTCAGAGGAAACTCAACGAACAGTCTGTTACCCTTCAATTAACAGGGAAGGTAAACCCCTGTTGTCAATAAGCCTTCCTCACACTTACGACTGTCGATCCTTGGGGCAGCACCAGCTGAACCCCCTTCGCGAGGTATGCACCTGCGCGGAAATCTTCCGTCCATTGAGTAAATCCGAAGCGAAAACGAAAAGCGAGAGAAAACCTGAGTCAAATGAAAACTATGAACAATGAAAGAGTGCGTCGGAGCCGGTCAGTAGAGTCGACCGAACTCCGCGCTGTCGAAGTCCAACTGATTCCAAGATTCGACGCGTTGGTCGTAACCTCGAAATTTCTGCCTATATGTTACGATGGCGATTTTGTCGCCGACCAATCGTTGGCGATTTCTTGACGCCGACTTTTTTTGGGTTTTCTGTCCAGTGTCCAATTGGGGACACTTCCGAAAATTTGAATCTTGACGGCTACAGTAAACCGTCGATGTCCTTAAAGAGAGTTGGCTTTAATTAAATTTGCCGACTTTAAGTTTGAATCTTCCGAGTACTCGGAAGTTGACCATCTGTGATTTTTGTCCAAATTTTCCCAAGAAAAGCAAATTTTGAAGTCCCTATTTCCCGTCCTCATCGCCGGATGTCCAGCGAAACCGGATCCTAAACTCACAATGTTCGAACAATTTCCGGTCCGAACTTAATTTAAACTATTACGACTACATTCGGGACACGCAACTTCCTTCTTCAACCCAATTAGCGTGTCAATCTGTTTGAATTTTGATTGTTCAACCCTCCCAACTCGTCTTAACTCGGCGGCGATCGACTTGGTCTTTGTTGTCTTCAACTTGCCGCCATCCTAATTAAGCTAAATCTCACTTAGCAGATGACCCTCGTTCATGAGGACAGTCGAAAACGTCGAAAAGAACCGGGCTAATTTGAAATTTGTACGCGAATGCCGGTACTTCGAAGTCTCGCCGGGGGGAAACCGACGACGCGAGAACGTCCGTCTCGAGGCCAGAGACGGGGCAAATCCTAAAGCACTCCTCTCTCGTCAGTCGCCCTGCTCCAAGGCTCCTAGGGTCTCCGGGATGGCCCTAAAGTCGCCCCCCGTTCGTCCTATCCGTCCATGTTTCGTCCGTCCGTAAAACTCTGAAATTTAACAAATTTTAGTACGTGGTGTCCTTGTTCGTCCGTCCTTATGTTATGTCCTTACAAATATATATATATTATATACATATATCTACACACACATATACACACAAAGACTCACACTACACACATCAGACGGGATGGCGTCCTGAGCGACAGAAAGGTTGCTCAGGATAAACACAAACTCAAAGCACAGCAAACACAACAACAACAACGACGACAAAAGAAAACCGACCAGAAACGTCGGTTAGAGAGAGAACGAGGACAAAAGCGAAAGGACAACGAGGACACGAGGCGGGCGTGGGAAGGGAAGCGGGACAAGGGGAATCCGGGATGATTTTCGAGGGGCTGGGGTCAGATTCGGTCCCAGGACGGAAAACGGGGTCGATTGATACCAAACACAAGGGGGGTAGACTTAGTAACGGGTCGGAACCCACTCATGGGTTCTGCTATGTATTAGTATGGGGAGCTTTAGCGGGCTCTCCTGCGTTAACGGATGGGCGGAGCGACGCCCGCCGGGTATCGTTGGACTCACCGTCCAACGGTGATTTAAATGGTGATATCGCTACTGGGGCGGCAGGAGTAAAAACGGTACTAAAATCACGGCGATTAGAGAGAGTGATGGCTACAGTGGGGGCGCGTTTGTTGGTCGTCCGGGTTAACGGGGCGGCGGATCGAGACCCGCCGGGTATTTTTTTGGAAATGTCTCATCGAGACGAATCTAATGAGGGGCGGTTCGCCCATTTCAGAGTGGAGGGAAAAAATCTCGATTTGTCGGCGCCCATCAGCAGTTGGCAGCAGCTTTCTAGGCACCTTTGAGTGACTGCAGTGAGTCAGCAGGGACTCGGGCGGGGGTTCGACGCATATTATTGGATTCCACTGGTTACGATGAGCAAAACAAGGGGTCGCATGCGCCAGTTGTGACGCGGGGGACGGCGACGGGAATGTTGGAAGGTGGGGGTTTTGTATTGGTTGCATACTGCAATAGGCTACAGAAACAAGGCGGTTCTGCCTAATAAGTTGTCCACAGGGCACACACATAAATAGACACATGTACCTATTTTATATATATATATGGTATGTCCTAAATATAGGGGAGGTAACAATCCGGGTTCCGCGATGACAATCCCACCTAGCGTAAGTAGCTATTGTCTCTATACGTTGCAAGTGAAGTTCTGGCGTTTTCCGGGGCGTCTTTGGATGTCCATTCGCAATTCCCAAAGCGTTCTACCAGCCTGCTCTGGTTATTCTCCGTACCAGGATACCGTAGACGGTGACGGGCCTTCGAATGAGCCCGGCACTCGTCGTCCGTTATAGTTACAAGAGCTACCAAAGTGTGATTTCCGCTTACTTTGACTTGTTGTTTTCGATGACCATTACTTAGTGTGTCGCTAAAACCAAGTAAATTTAATATTTTTAATTTCAATCTTAACGAGCGTGTTTTCTTTAACGTGCAGCCAGGGGCCTCCTATTCCCGGACGGTCGTAACCGTCAAAACTTTAACGTATCGAGGCGACTGGTTGGAGTTTTGCCTGATTCCCATTTCCTGTCGGTTCGGGGCTTACTGCCCTGTCTCCTAAAGCGGTTAAAACATCCTAATTCTCATTTTTCCATTCCAATTGCTTCGCACAACACTCGTCCCAATGATCAGACACGCAATAAGAATGATACATGAATCATGTTACAGGATCCGGCACAAAATGATAAACGAGTCACGTCATAAACTACGGCATAAAAATGACAAACGGATCAAGGCATAAAATGACAAACGAATCATACTATAAAATACGGCATAAGAATGGTAAACGGATCATGGCATAAAATGATAAACGAATCATATTATAAAATACGCATAAAATGATAAACGGATCATGGTATAAAATGATAAACAAATCATGTTATAATTACGGCATAAAAATGGTAGACGAATCATGGCATAAAATGATAAACGAATCATAGCATAGAATGCTAAACGAGTCATGAAAAGTGATCTAATTACGCAGTGGACTTAACCGCTGGTTCACGGTACTAGAGTCTTTCCATTCTCCCGAATGCGTTCCTTGATGTTCCCGAATAATTTTGACACCGAAATTACTGAAGAGACGCGTAACGGGGCCGGAACGGGCCTGTTACATATAAGGCGTTCTGTTGATGCCGCATCGGGGCCAGTCGGAGTTTTCTTTCTAATAGAGCGGTTGCCGCTCTCGGGCGTGTGTTAGTGGCTTTCTTAGGGTTTGTTTTTGATTTTGAAAATGGGTTTAATCTTCCCTTCCATGCGGCCTGGGGGCGGCCGTCTCCAATTAGTTTTTGCGTTTGGAACCTGGAGAAAATGAGAAGGACACGGGGCTTGTTTGGGACTTTTAGTAAATATGAACTTCCTCAGGGTTTATGGAAACTTAGCAAACATTGGGGACATGAAGGCGGACAATGGGAATGAAGGAAATGCAGTCAGCTATACTACCCGTGAGCCGGCTAAAAGGTTCACCATCTCTCGGAGGACCTTTCATACTACTAGAACGATGACCATACATCGGGGCAAGCCGAACACACTCTGGTACAATGTGCACGGCCCACTAAGTTAATTGAGTCTCTTAGGTCAACTTCGGGCCTACCGGGGAGTGTAAGAAGTCGGCATCGAAGGTGCGTCATAACGGAAAAAAATTGGTGCAGCTAGGTATCCTCTAGGGCTAGAACTAGTCCTAGTACATATCAGTGGCGCACCCAGGATTTTTCGAAGGAGGGGCTCAACCCTAAAAATGCTGGACATCAAATCCGAAATATGTATGACTAAACTTAAGACGCGCCCACCAACCATCCTATTTTGTAAATAAAAGATGTAGATTCGCTGTCTATTGTTGCAGAACAAAGTTCCGATTTCAATCGGTTTTTCGCTAACTGAAAATCGCCAAAATTGAATTCATTCATTCATTCATTCATTCATTCATTCATTCATTCATTCATTCATTCATTCATTCATTCATTCATTCATTCATTCATTCATTCATTCATTCATTCATTCAAATTTTGTGTTTTACAATCTGCCAAAAATATGTTACCTAATGCTTACCTGACTTAAGTTACGCATGTCTTTGTTCGCGAACAAATATGAGGTAAATTTTACGTCATAAATAAGTCGCTTTTATACTTTATACAGTAATGTTCGCGAACCAATCTACCGTGATTCAATTTTGACACAATTGTATTCGCAAAACCGTTATGTACCTGCATTTTTTGAAAATGACAGAATAGGATGGTCAGTGGACGCTCTGTAAGTTTAGTCATGCAATAGTACACCAGATGCGAAGTTTACAATGTCATTTGGTCTATTTGCATTGCAAATGGCAATAGAACTCTCATTCTTAGATGGACTTGATGTCGCAGCTACATTTGGATTCTGAGCGGGTATCTGTGAAGTGTTTGGACCTGATTGATCGGCATTTGCCAACTCAGCTTTGCCGTAAAAATGTGTAATCAGTTTCATTTATCGTTATCACACATACACAAAACTAGCAAGACAAATAATGTGTCATTCACAGAGAAATGTGTTCGCTTAGTCGACATCGTCAGCATATACACACGTGAGTATGGAAACAGTACATTCGACAGTATGTAACAACCTACGTGAGTGAGCAAAGCAGGTTCGGCGTAACAACTTTTGTGTGTTATTACGCATACGCGCTTGTATATAATAACATTGAAATGTTGTTACGTTAGAAAATTAACGTATATTCATATTTAAAGGCTCAGGAGGCGTCCAGAGGCAGACCAATTTTGAATGAAAAACGTAGTCGCGATTGAATTAAGCTGCTATTGTACGTGACAATATTCGAACGCAACAGCATTAGCATGTTGTTACATACAAGCGCTTATGCGTAACAAATCACTAAAATTGTTACGCAGAACCCGCTTTGCGTAACATCTCACGAAGGTTATTACATACTGTCGAATGTAATTTTTCTGTACACACGTGTGTATATGTTGACGATATCGACTAAGTGCATACATTTCGCTGTGAACGACGCATAACTGTACTAGGACCAGTTCTGGCCCTAAGGGATAACAGCTGCACCACTCTCAATGTTCACTGTGGTGCCCGGACAACCCCGGCTTACACGATTCCCCGGTGGACTCTGGTCAGACCGATAGGAACCGCTTAGCTTAGTAGGCCGCCGACGGGTTTACCAGGGTGTTCGGCCTGGCCCCTATATTGGTCCACGTGTCTAGAGGTATGGAGGTCCCCCTGAGGGAGGGTCATCCCCTAGGCCTGCTCACAGGTAATGAGATTGACCCGTCATTCCCTCTCTTTCTGTGGTTGAGTTTTATGCCTTATGCAGGGTCCAATACTTTGCCTATATGTATCAGTATTAGGGAGTACGGAGGGACGTTGGTTTTACGACAGCTAAACACGTGTACCGAGGATCGTTGGCAACGAGGGACAGACGGAGTGGGGGTGCATGCGGAGCTGAGGAGCGCTGCGAGTCGACTAACTCGATGGCAGTTAAGCCACTGCCCTCGATATGGAGGCAGCGACAATTTAGCACTAAAGGGTCGAAACAAACACTCGAACAAAAAGCGGGGACAGGGTGGCGGGGATAAAAGCGGCATGGCGGGAGCGAGCATCATGGGATAACGAGCCGGCGGAAGACGAGCAGCCTAAATCAAACAACGTTTAGCACCTAGGTGGGAGTCGCGCACTTTTCTTAGAAAGTGGGTCCTGGTTTAGAATCGATTCTAGTTCGCCTATTAACATTCACGCGCAGAATTTTATTATTTAGTTTTCCCTTTTTGAATAAACAACACAACGATCATGAATAAAGCATCGCCCAATTGGGTGCACACAAAAGTATGCTTATATATATATATACAACGCAGTGGATCCCGAGTTCCGGGCCTTACGATACCTACGTAACAAAACCCCATGTGGCGAACCAGCATTTTGCTCTTTATTTCTTCAGGTGACGAGAAGCGATCGAACCCGACCTTTAATGGTCTGTCGCAAAATTTCCGACGATGAACAACCCCGATTGGGATGACGAAATTATGTCCTGTGAGCTCTGTTTGGGCTCTTTTAGAAACGCGGAACCCTACAACATGAAGTTATTGGCAGAGCCTTAGCTTTGTACTTATACGGGCATTGGTTCTGCAGAATTCTGTACTATTTCTATCGCTAATTTTTCGTGAATGATCTAGTTCATTCGCAAAGAGTGGGCGCAGAACTTACGGGGGCGCGAGGTATCCGACGGACACCCCAGCACCCGCAAGGGCTGTCCCTATTCTTATGCCTAAACGAGGAAAAATTTTAAGTTGCCTCGGGCGGACCTCTTCCACGCGTCCGCAGTCGAAGAGTCCACCCGAGACAACAAGGACTCCCAGAATGTAGCTCTCGAATTCCCTTTCATCTAAACTTTTGACCGACGATCTCCTAAGTTAAATTAAACCATGGGCGGTGCGTCGGAAACACCTCCTCCGAAATTTAACAATGTACCATGAAATAAACAACGCAACACTGTGAAACACAGAACCATTTACCTTCCTGGGCACAACGATAAAGTGACCCAGGGGGTGGGAACCAGCCGAGCGCGGGGGTGTCTTCCCATTTTTTGTTGAAGTTTTGACATGATTTTGACTCAAATTTTGTCCAGTACTCAACCCCCTCTCCGCAGCGCGGGCACAGCACTTGCGGGAGCGCGAGGCATCCACCGGACGTCCCAGCACCCACAAGGGCTGTCCCTTGTTCTAAGATTGAACGAAAACCCAACTACGAAAAACCCCGGGCGGGACTCTTCCACACGTCTGCATGCTGAAGAGCCCACCCGGACAACGAAAAGCTGGAAAAGCGAAGCAAAAGCAAAGGAGAAAAGCAAACTGGCGACAGCCGCCAAAACCCGACCAAATTTTACAACATAAAGACTCGACTGGTCCCAATTTTAAAACAGGCCATCTGCTTTTATAGCCTGACTTATTCCCAACCACCTTTTTCTTTTCGAACCGCGCGCCCTTAAGACAAATCTTCTACCTACCAAAATACAAGCAACACACACTCATATCAAAGGCGAAAACCGAATAAACGTAAACAGCACAGTACATAGTTTTGGGAAACTATACGTTTTAAACGACACAATAGCTAACAAAGATTATATGTACATATGCGGCCTTCTCCGAAAACAACCAGTATTTTCGCCAGCCCCCACTGTGGTACCCATATTAGGGCAGCTGTATGTGGCCGAAGATCGCCAAGAAAATAAAACCGCCCGCTGGTCGGTGCGGCAAAATTTTAAGAGCAGAATATAACGGCGCTCAGAGTGCCGTTTTCTCACAGGGATATCGGCACATTTTTGCCGATATCTCGGGATCTAGAAACAGTAGGCGGTCGGGGGCAGGACCAGAATCATGCCCTGGCAGACCGGCTACTGATGAAAATTTAATATTTCTCTTATAGGAGGCCTGTTAGAGGCCGATTTAGGCGCCCGAAATAGGGAATTTTAGTGTCTCCTTTAAGTTCAGGGGATCCTGAGTGGACCCGCGGGGGTGGTCGGCCCCGATTTTCGATTAAACCGTTAGGGGAGAACCCGATAAGTGTCCCGGGCTCCAAAAATCGTGGAGTTTAGATTATTTTGGGTGTCCTTTGAGACCTGGAAAATTGGAGGCTTAAGCGCCTGTTCGGGGGTCCATAAGTATTTAGGGGATCCGAATTTTTAGAACCGCCGGGACAATTTGACACCCCAGTAGAGTCCTCAAGAGGGTTCAGTCACCCCCGTTCCCCAAAAGTTGTGGGAAACCCCAAAAATTAAATTTTTTGTATCGCACCCTAAAATAGTGTCTTAGAGAACTTGTGTCCAATATTCCAGTTTTCTGTGACCGAAAATTTTATTTAACTAACCATGATCGGCCTGAATATCGGTAGTTCGAACTCGTCCTGATATTCATGCCTCTTCCCCTATATATCATACACGATATGTACCATAAACGCCGCATAACAAGTATAATATATAATATACAAAACATTTTATGCACACGTTATCCAAACGGCGGTAATTCACAAGGATCGACCGGACACCCCAAATCGTGGTAATCTTTCACTTTCGGTGCCAAAATCACCCCGGGCACCTTCGGGCGGTGGAGTGTGACCTTACGAATAGAACACAAATGAAATACAATGATTTATTTTTATTAATCAGTACAATATTACATAGTTATATCAAGTCAGATGGAGGCCACACTCCACCGGTATCCGGTCGTCCATTCCCTCCTTTTCCACGATTTTTGTGTACCTCAAGCATCCTACCATTTTCATAAAAATTTGGGCTGTTACATAAGAGTATCTAAAGACAAAACATGACAATAGTAAAAATAACTGTAACAGTCGAAAATATAAAATGACAGTAAAGAATAGATTTTGTTTCGCAGCTAAGGAGGGAGAGGGCGGTCCCCGGCCCTCCCCTTGGATGCGACTGTGGTACATATGTCCGGCTAAAAGAATATACTACTGAGCAGTATTCAATTCACGATTTCAAATTTATCAAAAATTCAAAATCCTTTACACTTTTGATCGAATTGTTTGAGCTCAAATTATGAACGCCTGAACGCACCTTAAGACTGTCTAAATTATGATTTACTATAGTTTTTCTGATGATTTTAATGATAACTGCTTTTAGTAATTAGGTTTCTGAGTTATAATTTTCCCATGCACAACAAATTTTACTAATCTACGATGCATATCCCAAAATTTAACTAGTAATGGTAGTTAGGAAGGTGTCCACTGAAATCATCTGAGATATGGGAATTAGAGATGTCGCCCCGTTGCAATGTTTGGATATTTCGGTCTAGATTCCTTTCGCTAACCCCGTAATCGTGGAATTCTCGGTTGATGCTTTCTATCTAAACACTGAGCTTCTAAAGCTAGGACGTCGCGAATTCTTCATCATTATATTGAAACATAATGTTATAGATATTCTGGTTTGTTCTCAATTGATCTAACTAGTCGAACAATTTGCTCCGATTTTCATTCTGTTCTGCTATATGAAAGTAGCCTGAATGAAATGATTTGCTTGATTTTAGATTTTATCCAATATGGGCATTGGTTTAAACCTAAATTGTGCTTTGATATTTCATGTTTCCACATGGATTACAGAAATATGTCATGAAAAACCATATGACCCAAACACCTTCTTCGGCCATTTGAGGTATCCCTAAATGACTGAGAGATAGAGACATGTTTGAAGTAGAAACTAGATTGGTTCATGTCGGGATGATACTGTAATAAATTTTGTCTGGTTTCACAAAACCCTTATATCTATATTGTAAGCTATTAAAATTTATCTAAAAGTTTTGCTCACAAAACTCAAATAATAGTAATTGATTGAATTTTTTTGATGTTTCTAAATACTTTCGATGCAAACTGGCGATAAACATTCAACAGCTCGAAAATTATACCTAAGTCGCCCATCGCTTCGATAGTCGTAGCTAGATTCAATATCAAAGCAGGCAATGTTATCCCAATTTGAATTAGCCACAATCATAAACTTTCCTGAAGGATCGATCTTCAACGCTCGTGGATATTCACCGTATGCCGGTGTTAACGAACCAGAATGTGGATCTATGAGTCCGGTTAGCGGATTAATCGAGAACCGAACGATGTAATTGATATAGCCGGCTGCAATCATTGTTGATATATAGACGCAAGTCCCGCGAGGTGACACGATCACATCTCCAATGGTTGTTCCACGGATTAGTTCGTTGCCAACGCGACCAAAATGGACCCTTTGAATAGGATCACTGCTGAAATCGGGAATAAAACCTTTTTTCTCAGCACCGTTCCACTCTAGCTGCATTCCATCGTAATTAAATCCAAACCGGGTTTCGCTCCTTCGAAAACTTGACAAAGGAGTCGACTTCAGCCGGTAGACCAGGATGTCGTAAGAACGCTGAGTGGCTACGTAAGCAAAGCGTCCGAACTGGTCAATAGCAACGCGACAAGGACCAGACTGGTTCGGAGCACGCGCTGTGACTGCGGAAATTACCGAAAATCCACTGGACGATGCTTTATATGGTTGAGCGCTTTGTAAATGTAGGTCCGGTACAGAACATCCTAAGGTCTTTTTGAAAAGACCGAAGGAGTCGTATGGCTCACACAAGCTATTGTAGGTTCCATAGTTGGCCCTGGATTGATCATTTGACGGATCGGCGTGCAAATTAGTTGTGGATATGCTCTTGCCAACTGTGTTATATATGTTTGAAGCAATTGACTCGTAACTATGGTCGCGGTTAATGTCCATTCTAAACCACTCTGGATGGTAGTTCGCCTTCTCCGCTCTTGTAGAAAACTCTGGTATTCCATAATTTGTTCCACCGTCGTTGTAATCAAACGAGCACACGTTTAACATTGAGCTAGATTTTACGCCACTCGATGTCTGGCGTAGTGGTACCTTGGAGTTGGCCAGAATATACCCAGTCGGATCCGAATGTTCCTTTGACCAATTTGGCAAATAGCCCCATTTTGATTCGGTTGGATAAAAGGTATCCCAGCGACTTGCGGATCTGTTGGTACTTTCTAAATTTTCGTAAGTAGACAATAAGTCAGACGCTGATTTAGTTGCATATAACTCAGGTTCATGGCTTGGGTTCTTGGGAATATCATATGTCAGATTGCCAGTTGTATTAATCTTTTCGTCGCAGTTGTTACTGATTTGACTCAGATTGGGTGTCGAACCGTAAGCCGAGTCCACTGATGCGTAGGTCCCCATGGGTTGGTCAGCCCTTCCAATGACCCAAGCGCGGTCGGAATGATACTTATTCATTGCATGCTGGGCAAAACCTGAACTATCATGGTGTTCTGGGAAGTAGAAATTTGGTTCTCTTTCAAATTTTGTTTTCTCGATCCCAAATTCAGATTTGAAATTTTCGTTTTTATATCCCGAGTCTGAAATGCGTAGTCCAAATCCACCAAGAAAATACTTGTTTAGATCATGTTTGGCCAAATGATGTTGATTAAGGTTAAACGGCGGGCTTGATGGGTTCGCCTCTGCCGCAGACCTCTTCTCATTCCGCTTAAAGGTATCAGGACCTATTTCCATACGTGGGTTTGAAGACCGGTCAGCCAACGACCACGGTGAATCTCTGAATTTCGAGTAAATTGAGCGAGACACCCTGGAATTGTAGTCCGGACGTACCGTCCTAAAGCTGCTACTGTTGTGTCTCTTGTGTTGCCGATAACCATATTTTGAAACAGATTCATCACTATTTCCGTAATAATTTAGCCATGAATTCGTACGAATTCGGCCTGGGACCGAGGCAAATGTGGTAGATAGTGCCGTGAGGCCCAAATATTTGGTTAGGCTGCTGTTGGGTCGTACCGATAAACCTGTATTGAGGTCATAAATAGGCCAACTTGGTGGACTAGATTCAAGTTTAACAGCTAGACTTGATGTATAGGTATAAGGCGACGAGCTTCGCTGGCCTTGATTCAGCTTGCTTCTATCATGATATTTGATGTGCGATGCACGAGAATTCTCTAATGTGACCGACGGCTCACGATTAAACGATGATAGATTCGTTAAATTATTACGGTTGAATTCCGAATATCTCGTTGGGTTGATCCCACTGCTGGGAAACCCAGTGAAGCGAGACGGAATATTTCTGGACTCATAGTCGTGTACCATAAGTGCTGTGGAGGCTTGATTACTCCAAGAGTGACTTGAAGTAGCGTTCAACTTAGACAGTGTCGGCTGTTGCTTTATCGGGATAATAGCTCTGTTAGAAATCTTACTGGGATAATGAAGCAACGAGAAATCTTTCATTTCATCAATAGCTAGTCTCAAATTTGTGAGCGAATGGCTTTTGCCTCTGATGTTGCTAAGATTAGAGTTCCAGGCGGAATTAAAGTTTCTGTAAGATTTTAGCATAGTCCCCGTTGCAAAGTCAGAATTCCATCCTGTGCCAAGCACTCGCTGTAGTTGGTCAGTAATTTTTGATCCCGTATGATCCACGGATTTCACCGATCCATGACGATATTCAAAATCAGTCCTACGATTGTTGAACCCTAACCCAGAGTAGCTAACTAGCACCGGTTCGATCCGAAGCCAAAGTCGAATAAAACGGTCTTTGCTCGGATCACAAACGTATAAATGTTCGTCGCTTTCGGAGTACGCTGTGCACGGAAGATGAGGATAGCCGGCGAAACGGGACGCGAGTAGGTAACTTGAACCGCCGGTGCAAATTGAAAGCCCGTCGACTTGTGACAACTCCTGCAGGATTTCCCCGGAGCGTGGATCCACCGACAGACGTGTGATGACTCCGGTGTGGCAGTTGGCAACTACGAGGGTGGTATTTGCTAAAAGTTTAGTAAATAACGAGCTACAGAGGGCCGTTTTGGTTGTCTTCAACCTACATGTTTCGATTACAATCTGTTTATACACTAATTTGGTGTATATACCTGGATAGATACCTCTACAAAATATGCTTTCTCCTATGAAAACATTGCGAAAATATCAAATTCCCAACGACTTAACTGCGACTTGTTCACTTAGGCTCCGCCGCTTATGTCTTTTATCTATACGATAGGCTCCGCCGCTTATGTCTTTTATCTATACGATAGGCTCCCCCTTGTCTTTTCTTTTTTGTTTTGGCGCTTGTTTTTGGGCTTTAGGCTTCTTCGAAGGCTCCGCCGCTTATGTCTTTTATCTATACGATAGGCTCCGCCGCTTATGTCTTTTATCTATACGATATACCTATTCATTATATACAATATTCTGCTTGCAAAACAAGGCGATAATAATTACAGTTTTATTGGGTTTCAAAAAGTTTTTCTGGAAAAAACAGGGTGTGTCACTATGATAAGAATAAAACGTCATCTCTATCATGACACAATTTCAGAAACACAAAGCGAAAACATTGTAGTTGTTTCCCTTTATGCTAAAACGCGCATTTTGGCTTAAAAGAGTCGCCAATGAAACCCAGTAAAAACCGGACCCCAGAAATTTTTATGACTAAAGAAAGGCCGAGAATCTCTGGCTCAAAATACATTTTGCAATATGTCACCCAGCTGAATTGCGGCATCAGGCGCTTGTGACCGGATATAATTACAAATGCGCCCCGATCATACTCCCACATTAGGGTAAACACACCGTCTTCGTGCTATGAAAAAGCGCCTGCACATAATAAACCAACCCTCTCCCCTCAACCCTCTACCGCGGCACAACTACTTGTGATAGTCATTGATACTTGTTTATGGTAACTATGCAGTTATTTCGTATGCCTTACATGTGATGCATAACTCTAAAACGCAATCTATATATAGAAGCTTTTATTTGTATCCGTTAGCAAAATCGAAATCCCCACCTTAAATCTCAATCAGACCACTAGGGATCCACAAAATTTTCCACATTTAATGTGAAGGATCCAAACATTGAGCATTTTGTGCCATAACATTTCTTAAATAGGATTGCTCAAAGCTGAAATACAAAATGTATATTCTCGTATAATGCAAAATATGCTGGTATATCAAAGAAGCTTCCTGTAATTGCTAATGACAGAAGTGGATGGATGGAGGCAAACCTCTTTGAAGCTTAATGATCCATGGGTAAACAACAAAGTATGCGGTAGTCGGCGCATTCCTATAGCAAAGCGAAGCCCAGACAAAGGCCGTAAGTCAGAGTTTAAAAGCCTTCAAGTGTGGGTTTTGAAGAGTGGCAGCAAAGAACTGGATCGTAAAAAATCGGTTACAAAGAAAACGATAGTCGTGTGTATTCAAGATGCCGACACATTGATATATGTTTTTAGGACCGGTACTACAGGTTGCTTCAATATTTAATATCTAGCTAGATTTTGTATGATCGTCCGCAGATGCATATCCTATTAGCTCTTTCATGGTCGAATCCATTTGTGTATCGCGTAAATGTTTGGCAAACTCAAGTTATTAGCATTGATCGTTCCCGGGTTGTGCGATAGAAATCAGCTTATGGGGTACAAAATATTAAGAATTAAGAGTTTGACCTTGTTTTGCTGGTTAAGGAACCTCACAAAGCGAGCGTATAACAATGCATGTGCAAATGTACGCCAAACGAGAAACTTAGTTACCAGAACACTGCACATTGCGCGCTGGATGAATTTTGGCACCATGACGCATGAAAAGTTCAAAGTCGCGAGCGCGACTCCACCTACACTTACACCTATTGCCTTTAAAGTCATCTCTTTAATACTAAGCCCCCACGACTAAGTTTGTAAAAAGAATTGATTTAATTGTAAAAAAATTACAAACTAACCTGCTAAGATTTTAAAGAAGCATACAACAGTTTGACTATTGTACGGATAGTCAATGTAGCCCGACCAAACATTGGCTTTAAATTGGTAGTCGCTGTAACGATCCATTGCTGATGCAGTGGCCATACACTGACTTGAATAATGCGACCCTTCGTTGCTGTAAATCGGCCGTGGCTTCCCAATCTGACGCAACTGAACGATTCTCGTCGTTGAGTTACCATGAGGGCTAATAGTATCTATGTAATTTCGAGGTAAGTCGATTATTTTAAATGCAGTTATCGTGCAACCTGATCGAAAGCCGCCGTAGGATAGGACGTGTCTGTGCCGTGGATTGAGACGAGCCGAATGGTACGAGCAGGCGTAGAGATGACGTGAGTCGCTCGATGACGTCAGCGCTGACGTATATGCGATCGTAGAGCTAGTTTGCCGAGACAACTCGCTGATTTTGCCTGAAAAACCCTGTATTTCTATACAAAAACTTGGAATTTTAGTTTCCGAGCTCGTATTTATTGTTGACGACGCAGAGGTGCTAGTTTTGTCATAGGTTGTGGCATTGTTCCCGCAAGTGTTATTCAATTTTTCTTTATACCAACAAAGATAAACTATATATATATATATATGTATATAATGCAGTTATGATGGGTTCCTACTTCACGAATATTTAAATTTGTTTTTGGTTCAGATATAGTTTAGTTTCACAGTTCCACAATATTTGTCATTACGAAAGTTATCTTTTTCAAAATTTCAGGCGACGCCCAGCTTTCAACCAGTATCAAACAACACTCCTTGAACAGAAAAATTTTGCTGCTGTGGCGGAACACGTACTATTTTAACAGATTTGCATACAGCAGCGCCTTGAGGGGCGAATTCCCAAATACCGAAAAAAACTCGTACTAAATCAAAACCAAACCGAAAAGACTAAAATAAGAATAGGTTCAGAAAACCCCAACGGGTATCTAGTAACATCCGGCATTTGTTTGAAGGTAGCAAAAACAAACCATAGCCCTAAAGCCATATTGAGGCCGAGAACATCTCCCATTTCCATTAGGCATAGCCAGAACTAAATATCCTTTGCACAAAATATTATTATGAGTTATCCTCGTTTTCTGCGAATTGTTGAAACGTATTTTCCCAAATATTAGTACTCTGAGGCCCAAGAGTAGTTGGGGATAAGGGATCAAGCCAGCAAAGGAACGCAATGTTTACGGATCGTATTATGTCAACTGTACGACTTCAGCAAACACTGGCGTTTGTTATAAAAGCAATTTAGACTTGAATAAATAATGGCGATTTTTTAAATCGCTCAAAGGTGAAGTAACGACGATTAATTGTGATTGTCCGTTATCTGTTGATGTACGGTTCTTCATATTCAGATCGAAGTATTTTACTGGTATTGGTACTGCTATTCCTTATGTAGACTGTTATAGTGATCTTGGTACTGGAATAAGTAATGATTTAAAGATTTTCATGTTTCAAACCTTGTCGATAGAGTTTCTATTATTTCGAATCTGGTTCAATACTGCTAATTTGATACAAGTGTTTTTGTTTTCGCTAAATTGAAATATCAGATCCAGATTTGGTCTCCATATAAATTGCTGGAGGTTTGTAATTTAGAATCGGTTCAATGAAGCCAAATGGTTCATATGAGCCAAATCGAATCAGTTTCTAACAAGTTATATTCTGTAATAACAAAATGGACACTTTAGGGTTTATACAAGCCTAAAAATGGTAATTTTGAAGCAACACCAAAAGCGTTCGAAACGCAATGACGGGCTCACTCGCAAGATACCAAAATTAGATGAATTCATAGGTTAATGCTTAGGATTTCACAAAAATGGATGTAAATTTCTAATTCTTTAAAGCTACAAAACGCCAATTGGCATTACGCATTGAGTAGGCTAGTACTTATTTTAGTAGTATTATATATTTTGGAATATCGATGGAATTTTCAAGATATGACATAACCAAATATGAGAAACGAAGTAGGTGCCGTATGGTTTACCCACGTTTCGGTCCTTAGATGGCAATATTTCCATAATGAGGCGTTCAAGTTGTAATATCCCCAACGTGTGAAACCTATGTACCCCACACAGTGGCAGGCACACTGTCGACAATAAGGTGTCTTATGCATCATTTACAATAACATGCGTGCGCATGGTCCTAATTATGTCACACGTTCAAATAGGCTAGCTACTATATCACGCATACAGCTCAGCTCGACTATTAAAATTTTGAATAGCTTAGCTAGGCTATGCATTTGTCATCGAGTGCCGAGCCGGACTGTGCTTTTGTCACGAGGCGTTAAGCTGAGCCCTATAACTTAAGCCAGAGACTATTTAGTCCGCGAAAATTACGTTTTACTTTACGTATCTAAATAATGCCCCAAATGCGGCATACAGGTTAAAACGTTAATTGTAAATATTAAAACAAATATATAACTTAGAATTAGTGCGAAAATACTAAAGAACACAATGTTATTATATTAAGCACAATACTAAATAAAATTTCTCGATTGACAGTTCAGCCAGACGCTCCGTTTGTCACGCAGAGCCTAGCTAAGCCCTCTGTTTGTCACATTAAGACTAGCTAAGCTATAAAAATGTACCATAGTAGTCCAGCTAAGCTATAGTTTATCCGAACTAGTTGAGTTGGACGCATGACATAATTTGGTCCTGGCGCACGCATCTTATCGTAAATGATGCATTATGCACTACCATGTTTTTATATATATTTTTCAAGGGTAGCTAGCTAAGTGTACTGCTACCTTTCGACGGTCTCAACCAAGCCGTATCTTCTTTGTAGTTATTCGACGGGTGTGCGGTATAACCTACTCAACGTGCATAGGGTCTATATACAAATATTTGAGATTTTAAAGAAACTACACAGCACAACTGACTACCGTATTTGTCATCGGTTACTGTTAAATTCCCGAAAAGTTGGTAGCTGAGGGCGTGTACGACGCAGTCAACAAACAATGTAGTTACTTGTGGTATGTCGCACACTTTCGAAAATTCATTTACGGTATTAGGGTGACCCTGACTGTCTATGCCGTTCGGTTGCGGTTACAAGAGACAAAAGTTGCAAAAAGCAGCGAATTACAACGTAAACTTTTGCGATCGCGTCTTAAATACGGCAGTACATCTGTTATCTCAAACGGCGATACATCAAGCGTAACTAAAATTTAGAAGATTCAATAATTGACTTGGTTTTGCAGTTCGTTAGATGCTATGGATCCAGTTTTTCGGTCAATACTTTCAAATGCGTGATTAATGTCTATTGCAACGATAAATATTGTTGCAAAGTTCGCAATCTCTGCGAAGCATCTAGGTTTTAAGCGAACAATTTTGGCAATATTTGATATTTGCAATGCAGAAAGTGGCACTTTAATAATCCATTTTAATTCTGGCTGCAGGATTAGGACCGTTAGGTACCAGATATGGCTTTATCCAGAACTTCCGACGTATGTATAGCTTAGCTTGAAGATAGCTAAAATGAAGTTGATAGATCCGATGATTAACGTCCTGCTCACAGCTCCTACAGTGTGACCGTTAGAAACCAGATATGTCTTCATCCAGAACTGCCGACGTATGTATAACTTAGCCTGAAGATAGCTAAAATTAAATTGATATTTCCGATGATTAACGTCCTGCTCACAGCTCCTACAGAGTGACCGTTAGAAACCAGATATGCCTTCATCCAGAACTGCCCACGTATGTATAACTTAGCCTGAAGATAGCTAAAATGAAATTGATATTTCCGATGATTAACGTCCTGCTCACAGCTCCTACAGTGTGACCGTTAGAAACCAGATATGTCTTCATCCAGAACTGCTGACGTATGTATAACTTAGCCTGAAGATAGCTAAAATGAAATTGATAGTTCCGATGATTAACGTCCTGCCCACAGCTCCTACAGTGTGACCGTTAGAAACCAACATTCTATGTATGCCTTTTGAAATAATAAAAAATTTATCTATATTTTTTTTTGATATGTCTTCATCCAGAACTGCCGACGTATGTATAACTTAGCCTGAAGATAGCTAAAATGAAATTGATATTTCCGATGATTAACGTCCTGCTCACAGCTCCTACAGAGGGACCGTTAGAAACCAGATATGTCTTCATCCAGAACTGCCGACGTATGTATAACTTAGCCTGAAGATAGCTAAAATGAAATTGATATTTCCGATGATTAACGTCCTGCTCACAGCTCCTACAGTGTGACCGTTAGAAACCAGATATGTCTTCATCCAGAACTGCCGACGTATGTATAACTTAGCCTGAAGATAGCTAAAATGAAATTGATAGTTCCGATGATTAACGTCCTGCCCACAGCTCCTACAGTGTGACCGTTAGAAACCAGATATGTCTTCATCCAGAACTGCCGACGTATGTATAACTTAGCCTGAAGATAGCTAAAATGAAATTGATAGATCCGATGATTAACGTCCTGCTCACAGCTCCTACAGAGTGACCGTTAGAAACCAGATATGCCTTCATCCAGAACTGCCCACGTATGTATGCCTTAGCTTGAAGATAGCTAAAATGAAATTGATAGATCTGATGATTAACGTCCTGCTCACAGCTCCTACAGAGTGACCGTTAGAAACCAGATATGTCTTCATCCAGAACTGCCGACGTATGTATAACTTAGCCTGAAGATAGCTAAAATGAAATTGATATTTCCGATGATTAACGTCCTGCTCACAGCTCCT